>JAQZBX010027401.1:0-28385 GCA_029593785.1 Cabassous unicinctus
GGACAGGGGTCCCAAGCATCAAATAGTAAGACCTTCCACAGATGCTTGCTGGATAACTGCATTTCTAATCCTGATTTGCATTGAAATGCTGACTGTTTGCATGTTTGGTTAAATCCTTGCCTGAGACACTATTTTGGGGGGACTCGCTTTCTGGAAGCTCAGAATTTTCCAAAACATGAATAATTTGTGATTTTTTTGTGCCCAGGAATTCAGTTCTCAGCTTATACCTTTTCTCTCACATTTACTATTAGATGTAAGGAGAGCCAAGTCATACTTTCCACATTTAGCTTAGAACTCTTCTAAGCTAAATATCCAAGTTTATCACTTTAAATCCTGCCCTCCATCTTATATCAGGAGACAATTTTGCTACGTTCTCTACCACTTTAAAATAAGGCTTTCCTTTCTTCCTATTTGCAATGACACATCCATCAGTTATGTCTAAGGCCTCACTGGAAGTACCTTTAGCTTCCATAATTCTAACAACAGTCTCTTCAAAGCAGTCCAGGCCTTTTCTATCAAACAACTCCCAATTCTTCCCGAATCTACTCCTTACCCATTTTAAAAGTCTTTTTAAACATTTTTGGTATTTGCAGTAGCAGCACCCCACTTTTCTGGTACCAGAATCTGTTTTAGTTTGGTAAGCTGCCAAAATGCAATATACCAGAAATGGTTTAGCTTTTACATTGGGGATTTATTTCCTTGCAAACTTACAGTTCTGAGGCTGTGAAAATGTCTAAATCAAGGCATCATTAGGTGATGCTCTCTTCCCAAAGACTGGTTGCCAGTGATACCAGGGTCCTCTGTCACATGCCAAGCCACATGGTGGCATCAGCTGGTCTTTCCCTCCTCTTCAGGGTTTCATTGCTTTCAGTTTCTTGGTTCCGTGACTGTCTCTCTTTCTCTCTGTATTCATCCCATTTATAAAGGATTCCAGAAAGAGGATTAAGACCCACCCTGGGTCATGTCCTACTGAAGTAACCTAATCAAAAGAACCTTAAATGAAGTAATCAAATCAAAAGGTCCCATGTACAATAGGGTCACACCCAGAGGAATGGACCAACTTTAAGAACTTGATTTTCTGGGGTACATACAGTCTCAACTTACCACAGCATCTTCACTCCAATTTTCCAAATGAGGAATTGTGGTCCTAGGTGTCAAATGTATTGCCTATAAGCCACACAGCAATAATATCCATCTGTCTGAATTCATAATCTGAGCTCTATTACTAAACTATGCTATTTTAATAGAATTATTTGCAAAAACCTTGCAAGCTCTGCATAACCCTACCACCTTTGATCCTCTAGCCACATTTGTATAACATATTTACCTTTTGTTTAATGTTAATCATTTCTCTTCTGTCCTAGATGCCTTATATCATTTAGTTCTCACAACCATCCTGTCATAAAAGTCTTATTAGCTTTTGTCAACAAATTGTGAACGGACGCTGGGAAAGAATAATTTGCCCAATGTTGTGTTTCAAGTTCAACATTAGATAAAGTCAACAATCCTTCCACTTTGATACATTTTCTCAAGATCTGTAAAGTGCCTGGTTTTCCTCATTCCTATCATCATATCCATCTAAAAAACATTAAGTCTGAAAAGAATCCTTTGTTTTGAGATTTTCTCTTTCAGTTTTTATGAATTTTGTCTCAGTATGAAGAAAAGGGCATCATGATTTTGTTTGTCTATATTTTTCAATGCATATTAAGCACTGACTACAGTATAATTGGGTTATAGCAGTGAACAAAATAAATTTCCTATCCTCACTGAGTTTATATTCTAGGGGAAATTTTATATATAATGAAATATTAGGTAGCACTTCAAAGAAAAATAAAGCAGAATAAAGATAAGAGGTTGAAAAGGGTATGTTCTCTTGGGATTGGTTAGTCAGAGAAATACTCTGAGTAGGTGACATTAACAAAGCTATCACATTTAGGCATGAAATATTATATGGAAATAAATATATAAGTAAATAAAAGTCCATTACTCTGTAAGATCTTCTATCTTTTTTTCCACCAGAGTTGGGGGCACATTAGAAACAATGACTTGCATATCCAGCTGATTGACCACAGATACCTGAAAAATGGAAAAACAGAATTCATTTAGTTATAAAAATAAAATAAAATAAAAAATAAAATATTTCTTTTGTAGTATGCACAGACACAGTGTGTTTTTCATTTTTAATTCAGGAACAAATGATCTTTTTAATTAATTAATCTATCGCTAATAGATGTTAGAAACTAGTTGTGGTAGTTTGAAAATGATAGACTATTTGTTGTCTACCCGGAAGTTACAGAACCATAAGTGATGTCAACTGTTGTTGATTTTGTATTTTTCCCCCTTGGTTATTTACTAAGACACTAAAGGCATTTTTGTTGTTGTTGTTGTTTTTGTAAATTAATTTTCTGATTAATCAAATCATATATAGTCCTGCACATATGTTTATACTCTATTAAAGTAAGGTAAATGCATACGCACCAGAGCGATGATTTTAATACTCAGGATTAAGTATATTTGTCACCATTTACCAGAATATAATCTACAATAGGGAATAATTTCATTTGCTTAGATATCTTTTATATAGGCTTTAAGTTTTCTACATAAAGTTGTACCTAGATGCTCTATCAGGGATTATAAACTCAAAAGACTTCAGGATTCAGGGAAGTAACTTAAATAGGTGAAGTAGCTAAGAATACAAAAGGTTAGGGAGAAGTGGAACTGCGGCAAATCAGAGAGCACAAGCCTCATTTGAAGAAGGGCAACTACTACTCAGATGGAGTGAATAATGCCATGTGGCAAAACACATCCATTTTGCTAGAACTTTCAGTTTTTCAAGAGAAGAAGAAATCCAAAATATTATGTGAAATATTTGCAACTAATTAAAAATCTTTAAAGCCACCTTGGGAGCTGAGTAAATCATGTCTGCAGACTCTATTAAGCCAGGGTCTGTCTAATTACCACATATGAGCAAGTACTCAATACTGGCAGTTCCAGCCTGTGCCTCTTACTCATTATAGGTGTCTGTGACCAAATGTCCAAATTTCCCTTAAACATGTGGATGAATCTTAATTGTGTCTTTTAAAAAAGCATTTAACTTCATTATGAAAAGGGATTAAATTTGCTGGTTTTGCGTAACTTTGTTTTTGCTTATTGGTCCTAAGTGAAAAAAAAGAGAGGTTGAAAAGAAATATTTTTATTTGTTATATTGTTTTTAAGTTTTTCATAGGAAAATTGCATTGTGAAAATTTCTGGAAATCTGTATGTGAGATTCGTGAAGCTGTTATCTTTCCTCCTTTCTCCTTCCCTTTTTTTCCTTCCTTCCTTCCCTTCCTTTTCTTTCTTTCTTTTTTACTTTTTCTCCCTGTAAACATTGGACCAGGGAAGGTTAAAAAAAAATCTGGTCAAAAGCAAACAGCCTGGGCTAAATAGCAAATTTGGGCTTTTATTCATTCTCTGACCCCTGGAGCCTCCATCACCTCCTAACAGCCCACTCCCCTAGACCTAGAAGTGCAGGAATCATGGCCTCAGGGCACAGGAGCTATCCCAGTGGACTGATGCTGAAGGGGTTCCTGATTGGGAGGCGGCTGGGACACGGTGCCACAGGTTATGAATGGAGGGAGCTGTGAGGGGCATCACAGGATTTTGGAGAAGGGAAGAGAGGGATTAGGGGCAATTATTCTCCAATTCTGTTTCTTTTGACCCAGGGTGACCATGTACTTCCTTCCTCTCACACTTTTAGGCCTGTCACGGGTAATGAAGCCCTGCTATTACTATCCCCAGGATCTTGCACTATCTTTTATTTCCCTATATCCTGCAGACACTTTAATAAATAGTGCCACTATTAACCCCCCCCTTAAATTACCCAATTTGCGCATGAATGTTCTTATATCTCTCCTACGTTCTTATATCTCTCCTATGTGTGATCTACTTTTTTTCTTTCCCCACCTCCTTCTGAATAAAGAAGACATAGAGTAGGGTAGAGACAGAATGGAAGGAGCTTGAGTGTGTGAATCTCCATTTGCAGGAGAGCTGTCAAAGGTACCACCAAATGGCATACACTCATTTTTGTTCTATGTGAGAGAGAAATAAAATTAATTAGGTTAAGCCACTGAAATTTGGGGGCTGTTTGTTACACTAACTTAACAGCAATGTAAAACTAGATAGTTATATGTAGGTGCAGGCAAGTGGGAGAATTTCCCTTTGCACAAATATGTTATAAGTTTCAGCGGCTAATCTACACATACACTTTGGGATGCAATCAATTCATATGCCAGGGATTCTTTATGTAAGCAAAATTTGGCCTTGCAGATATAAGTAACTGCCACTTGCTTTTTAAGGGCAGTCAGGATTTGACTTCATTGAGAAGGAAAAATTACTTACTAAAGGGAATTTTTAATGTGTTATTGAGCTTTTGGGCTAAATTCTGACAGAAACAATAGTAAAGCAGTTAGGTTTTAAAGTCCTCTGGAATATAGAAATATTAAGCTTTCAATTTATCAAAAAGATTTTCTGATCTTAATCTTTTCAAAAATATACTTGCATATTCTTAAGATATTAAAATAATATATATATGTCTAACTCTGAAAAATTAACAAAAGTCAGACTGCATTTGACTCTAAAAGCTGTCTTAGACTTACTTCTAAATAGGTATTTTTAAAACTAAAATTGTCCTTGAAGTGCTAATATTTGACTTATGCTAAACATACACATCTTTTACTATTAAATAAAGAAAATAAGATACTACAGTTTACATTTTGCTCTTTCAGAGAATTACTACACCCCTGATACTATTTTCTTCTATTGTCTATTGCAAAGATATTTCAATGTTCAAGATCACTATATTTTCTTTATATTATTTTTCCAGTGTAGCCTCAAAGTAAATATTTCCAGATATACATGCCAGGTTATTACACCAAACATTGAAAATTTCCTCTTATAAAATTGCTTAACTTAGCTCTTTATAAGTTAATCACTAATGGAAGTTTCATGGATATTTCTATTATTGCTATGATTGATCTTTGTAATGGATTCAAATAACTACTCATGGTCAAAAAGAATGAGGTATGCCATTTGTGAAGACGTAATTCTAAACACAGAGATTGGCAATTTACATATTTTATTATTTCTAAGTCTTTTTAATTCTTTCTCATAAACCTTTCCTTTGTATTTCGTATGCCCTCATATAGTTTAGATAGTGCTGCCCAATAGAGAAATAATGTGAGCCACAAATACAAACCACATATGTAAGTTTAAATTTTCTGGTACCCACATGAGAAAGATAAAAATAAGAAAATAGTGAATTAATTCAATAATATATTTAACTCAATATATTTAAAATATTATTCTATCATGTAATCAATATTAAAAAACTTGAGACATTTTACCTTTTTTTTCATACTAAGTCTTTGCAATCCAGTGTTTATTTTTATACTTATAGTATATCTCAATGAAAACTAGACACATTTCAAGTGTTCAGTAGCCACATATGGCTAATAGCTAGCATATTGGTCATCATAGCTCTAGAGAAACTCATTCATCATCTTTTGCTAGAACTGTTAACTATGTCTCCTAACTGGTCTCTGCTGCAACCTCACTTTTCTTGAAAAGGAGGACACGTTTAAATAGCCTTTTTAGAGAATTGTGTATATTCTTCTTTGATACTACAACTAAATTCAAGGTGTAGTTTCTTCAAGGTTAATTGCAATGCAAAATTTGAAACCATGTTCAGTTACATTAGAATCCATTTACGTATCTTGTACTTCAAATGGCTCTTTTACCCCTGAGTGAATGTTTAACATCTTGCCTTAGTCACTTGGAAAATATTGGCCCATTGAATAACGCTTGTTTTTTATATGTTTATATATTTCATTACACAATACATAAAAAATAACATTCCTTAACATGACCACTGATGCTATCAGAAAAGTCTTTACATAATGGGAAGATTTAAGCTCACAGTGATGAATGCAAGTTTTCCAATATTCTAATTTGTGCTTGAATGTTTGAAAGTTAACAACAAATATTGTCAGGTGTTATCCTTGGAGTGACAGGCTCCAAATGTAGTCAAGAAAGGAGATTTATTAAAATTATTAAGTTTTACTACTTTATCAAGGAGGTAAGCTAGTTGAAACCGACAATTTTTTTTTTACTGTAAGTGTATTTTCAAGGATAAAATGGCACCATCAGTGCAAGCACAGCATAATAAAAATGGCTAGTAATATCCTAGTATTCTCCTGAAGAGAATTTTTAGCTCATTAACTCCCGAAATAATTTTGAGAGCCCTCAGTGTACTGTGCAGTGCATTTTATGAACTGTAAACTTACAATATAGTATAGGGGCCATTCAATCATTGAATAAATATTAATTGAGCACCAAAAATATATTATGCATTATTATAGAAGCTTGAGATAAGTCATGGAATGAAACAAATAAGAAAACCTGTGATGATGAAATTACATTCCTGTGGGGAAACAATACAAATAAATATGATGTGTGCATTGAGAAAAGGAAACAATAAAGAGGTATGAAGGTGAAATAGTAGGTTGCAATATTAAATATGATCATCAAATCAGGCTTCATTATGACAAAGACTTGAAAGTGGTGAGGGAATTTGCCATGAACACATTTGGAGAAAGAGGATTCTCGGCTGAGGGAATGGCCACTGCAAAATCTCTAAAGTGAGTGTACGTCGGGCTGTCTGAGCAACAGAAAATTAGCCAATATTTTTGGGGTTGAATGAGTTAGAGGGGGAGGAGTAGAAGATGAGGCACATGGGATGCCAGATTATCAAGGACTTTATAGTCTTCTATCAGGTCATGACTGTTGCTCTGAAAGAATTGGGGTGACATTACAAGGTTTAGAGCAGAGAAGTAACATGATCTGTATGACACTTTAAGGGATCACTTTGGCTGCTAATGTTAAAACTAGACTTCAATTGGGCAACAGTAGAAGCATTGGGACAATTTAAAGGGCTTCTGTAATAATCCATCTAAAGTATGTTGGCAGTTTGGAACAAGTTTTAAGAGTAGAAATGTTGAAAAATGTGCAAGTAACATTTATATTGGGCATATACTGAAAGTAGCAACAGTATTTGCTGAGGGATTGAATAGGGGGTTTGGGAAAAAGAGGAGTCAATAATTTTTTTTTTGCCTAAGAAACTCAAAGACGATTTGTTCATCAAGTGAAATGGGGAAGACTATAGGTGTCTATAGATGTGATGAGGAAGAGGAGTTCAGTTTAAGAAGTATTAAATATGAGATATCTTTATTAGAACTTCAAGAGGAATTATTACATGTATAGCTAGATATATGAGTCTGGTGTTCTGGAAAGAGTTTTGGAGTAGAGATATAAATTAGATTTCAGTATATAGATGATATTTAAAGTCATGAGACTGAATGAGATTTCTAAGTCAGTGAGTACAAACAGAGAAGAGAATTAATGTCAGAGTCCTGAGGAACCTCACTACTAAAAGGCCAGGAAGAAGAAAATGAACAAGAGGAGGCTGAGAATGAGTGAACAATGATTTAGGAGGAACACAGAGAGTGTTGTGTGCTGAAAGCCTGGTGGATGAAGTAATTAGAGTGATGTGCTGCTGATAGTTCGGGTAAGATGAGGACCGTAAAGTATCAGTGCATATAGTAATATGGAATTCATTGGTGACTTTGACATAAGAAGTTTTGGATGAGTGTTGGAAGTGGAAATACAATTGAAGAGGGTTTAAGAGAGATTAGATAGAGAGAAATTTAGTCATCTCTACCAAGAAACTTTTCTGGAAAGAGAAATATAGAATTGGGTGGTAGCTGGAAGGAGTATCATTTCTTTTAAGATAGGAGGAAAAAAATGCATGGTCATGGGTATAGACAGATAAAGAGAGGAAATTACTATTGACAATGTAGAAAAGACTTGGGAGAACTGTTGAAGCAATGCCCTTGGGCCGATGGAAGGAAATTAGATTTATTATGCAGATGTAGTTAATAGCCTCAGATAAAAGCATAGAGAATTCATTTAAAGTAGCAGGAAAGAAGGCCAAGAATGTCAGTGTAGATCCAGTTAGGTAGGTGGATTTAGTGGTGGAAATCTGTAGAACACTTCTAAATGCTTTAATTTTATTTTTGCATTGAAATAAGAAACCAGTTCATTAGGTAACAGTGAAATTGAGATGATTTGGGGGATTGGGAAGAGATGACATCTAGCAGAGCAGGAGTGTGAATGGAGCAGAAAATACAGTGTGGTTATTGGACAATATTAAGGGCTTTAGTCTTAATATTAATCTTAATAAGGTGAAACTAGTAATACAATTCTATGGTTTTGCAGACATATTCAGCATGAGTCTAAGTCTGGAGAGAAAAGAAAGTTGGAATTTATAAGAGTTATGGTTTTGTCATGTCAATGTGACTTAGAGAGAGAAGGCAAAGAAGTTGAATGTGTATGTGATCGAATGTTTATACTAAGTGATAATTTCTGGTAAGCAGGAAAGAGAGAACAGGAGTGGGAGAGGGAAGGTAAAACTATAGTGGGGACAAAAGACTGTTGGAGTAAGCTGAAAATATTAAGTATATGGACAAAGAGTGAGAGATTTGAAATGGAGGTTATACAGGGGTTTTAATAATTGTATTGGCAAAAATAACTACGGTGGGGAGCAGGTGTAGCTCAGTTGGTTGAACGCCTGCTTCTCATATATGAGGTCCTGGTTTCAATCCCTGGTACCTCTTAAATAAATAAGTAAGAATGGTATTAGGTTGTTGAAAGAGGTTGAAAGGCAAGACATTCAAGAAATTTAGTTCAGGATGCTGGAAGGATCATCTCTGCATGTAATAAAATTGCCAAAATGTAGAACAGGAACATTTTTGGATATAGTGACAGTAATTCAGGAGCTAAATTCATGAGAAATGAAGGGGAATGCCAAGTTGCTGGGAGATGGCAGCAACAATGTAGGCCAGTGAGTGATAGAGTTAGCTGATGAGAATCAAAGCTGGATTCTGAGAAAAGAGAGAGTGCCTAGAGGCAGCAATGTTGTGCACTGAAAGCCTACTCTGCCAATAGGTAACATGAAGGTGGTGGCAAACCAAAACAGAAAAAAAATACAAACAAACAAACAAACAAACAAAAGCTGACATTTGAAAAGGCAACAAGAGAAGTAGTGTCTTAAGGGGAGAACCAAGTTTCCATTAGGCAAGAAGGTTTTTCTAAATTAAAAAATGTTAATTTCATTCACTCTTGCTGAAAAAATTTCAATGGCCTTCCATTACTTTCAGAAAAAAAAGTTCCAATATTTTCAATATGGTCTACATGTCTTTCATATGGACTCCCTACTTCCATCTTCAGCTCCATCTCTTACACACTTTCCCTCTCTCGTCTAACCTGAGTAATTATCTATTGGCATTCGGACTTGCCATCATTGCTCCTTCTTCTTAGTCTTGGCACATGTTGTTCCATAGAAGCCTTATTTTTTCTTGTATCCCCCTTCTCTTGACTGAAAGGGTTTCAGATCTGCTCAAAAATTAAAGTTTTCTGGGAAGGTTTCCCTGATGCTCTGAGTTTGTGTTACGCTAAATATATACACACACACACATATCCTACTATGATTAAAAATATATTATAATTTTAATTGAGTATTTTTATAAATATATTTTTAATAATTTAAAAAGTCTACCTTTTAATTTTCACACAAAAGTTTATGGAGTCCAAATAAAAAGCCCATAAACTTCATATTGCTTATGTCCATATTGCACATATAATGTAAATAGTTATATTTTGTTCGTGTTGATTTTTATAATATTTTAATTAAACTGAGTGAAGTGACCTTAGCTGTTTAGCTTAAAGCACCATAATGTTCATATCTTAAATAATGAGGAAGGGAACTGACATCATTTTATATACTTTACAGATCTTAATTTCACCAGAAATCTAAGTCAAACTCAGTACCTTCTATGTCAAAAGCTTCTTAGCTTAGGAGTTAATAATGCTTAGAGTAACCTTTGTTTGTTCTACTGCAACTTTACTGTTATAAATGAGAAAGTGTGTAACATAAAGGCAAATATATATATATACAGATTTCCCAAATGTCAAAAAAAAAAAACCCAAAAACTAAAACAATCAACCAAAAAACTATACTGTTCTTATCCTAAATTATAGATATTAACAAGATAAATTAAAATCAGTCACATTTTTGTTTTAGAAACCCTGTTTAAAATAAAATTTTAAAATGTCTATGAGTTTAAACACCTTGGCTAAATATCTGTAGTGTATGCACTCCCTTTATCTGAAAATTTATATACTCACAAGTACATCTGCTTTGCCACTTAGTCCCTTCCCATAGTCGTCAGTTGCAATGACTTGAAACTTGAAGTAGGACCTCCTCATATTATGGAAGAGCATAGCAGTTTTGATTAGCCCAGTATAGGTTTCCACTACAAATCCTTCTTTTCCCTCTTTAATTGGTGGTATTATGAGTCTGTATGCCATAGCACTATAATTACCAGTATCTTTATCAGTAGCCTAGAAGAAAAAACATTCACTTTATAAATAAGCAGGAAAAATACTTTAATTTTTAAAAGATTTATTTCTTTTTATAAACTGATGTTTATTGTATAATGACAGCACAACCATAAAGCCCTCTTAAAAGTCTATTTATTTTTCTGGATATCATTAAGTAGATTTATAGACTCAGTGCCCATAGGGTTGAATGGTTGTTTGAATGATAATGACTACTAAAATGTGACTGCAAAAGACATAGGACATAGAGAATAACAGAGTCAATACATCAAGATTTTTGATGGGCATGTCTGATTAGTTAAACTCCAGTCTGTGATCCAAATTGTTTTAACGGTGGGATTGGTTGTTTACCTAACCAATGTCTTGTTATAATAGGCATACCATGTGATTGTGTTTCAATTTAATATATTTCCTAAAGGAGAAAAAATTAAAATACTGCACAAACACATATATAATGACAATAAAATAAACCAAAATTCAGAGCTTTTAACAAATAACTTTAGATATACATAAAGAGGTCTTAATTACATAATGCCACTTCATCATTAGAGAGGGACAAAATACTTATCCACCTTCCTTTTTCAATCATCTTGTTGCTTGGCTAACCAGATTTGTTTCTTTCAGAATGCCATTTTGAGAACCATTTCATAGTGAAACATTTGGAAGAAGAATAGAGGATAAGAGATTCTTTGTGACTTTATACAAGGCTATATGCTCCTTATTAATGAAAATCTGACTTATTTAAGTTGCAGATTTTCATTATGAAAGGATCTGGTTATTCTTAGTTTGACCAATGCTATTATTATTAATATCATGCACAAGCCTTATGATTGACCACTAAAATGCTAAGAATTCTTTAGAAAATAATGTTATTTAAATCACAAAAAATTCTCTCTGTGGACTGTACTGTTCTAATTACATAAATAAGTGCTGCCCAACAGAATTTTCTGTGGAGATCGAAATGCTTATATCTGTTCTGTCCAATACAGTGGCTACTAGGTACATGTGATTATTGAATACCGAAAATGAGGCTGATGTGACTGAGGAAATGAAATTAAGTTAAATTTAAATAGACAAAGTTTACATGGTAAGTGGTGAAGTCAGGATACAAATAATTACATTATTAGTAAATAATAACAAATTTGTATTAAGGTGCAACATGAGCCTGAACCATTTAAAAATTTTCAGGATAAGTTTATCCAGCTGTAGGCAGGGTAACTTAAGTCATCGAAAATTATCACTTCAGATTAAATTATTTCTTGAATTTTCTATGCAGTTAAAATTTTCAGCTTTATTATAAGACAAGTGCAAACTACCAGCTCATGTCTTTAAATGGCCTGTATGGTTTACATCATAGCAAAACTCATTTAAAGGGAAAAAAGAACAAGGAAAAAATAGTTATCAAAGTTTTCTTTTTTGTTTATTCATGTAACGAAGCAAAGCACAAGAAATACAAAGCATATTCCCAAGTAAAATTAAAATCAGAATTTAAGTAAATTAACCAAAGACATTTCTTCCGTATACTCTACACTATGGGACTAATGTCAAATTAGTCAAGAATTTGGTTGTATATTATCCTTTAACTTCTGATTAACATGAGCATTTTCCCTGAAATAAACTTTTTACAGTTAATACAAGCTTTATTGAGGTATATAAAACATGCAGAAAAAGTATGAAAATCATAAGAATACACTTCTAAAAATTTTCTGCAGAATATACGAATACACATGACCAGCACCCAAATCAAGAACTAGAACATTACCAGGATCCCAGCTCCTCATGCATCCTGCCTGTCACAGCTGCCTTCTTCAGGATAACCACTTCTCTGAATTCTAGCATTTGTTATGCCCGTTTTTTAGACTTTATATTGATTAAATCATAAAATATGTTGTTTTCTGCCTGACTTCTTTTACATTTTTTTTGTTGTGAGATTCTAAGCATTTATATTCAAAATAAATTCCATGTAACAACACAATCACACTTAGAAATGAAAAGATAGCTACAAAAAATTTACCATATATTACTTGGTACATTCAGCTTCTTTGCACTGTTCTTACTGATTAACTTCCAATTTCAAAAAACACGTCATTTCATTATATAGGATTCTTAATTTATTCAATTTTTATAACCACAAATTGACCATATTTCATCTTGAAGCGTGTGTGTGTGTTTTAACATGACTTTCCTGAAACACTCATTTAATGCAAAAGTTTGAATGTTGAATTAGTCATTTGGACTAAGAAATATCTATTTTCTTTTATGAGTTTTCATAGTTTATTTGGAGAAAATTCTCAAAAATGAGATACAGTTTTTAAAGATTATATTTACTGGAACACTTTTTATTAATACATAACTTGGCTGTGACATATATATATATAATATATATAGATAATAATGGTTTGACTTTTAATTTCTATTTCTTTGGGTGGGTTTGATACACTTTGGGAGCTCAAAGATCTCATTTCAATAGACATTCATTGGGGATAGCTGACAGGATCATTATCATCACCACTCTCTGAAATCTCCTCCTCCCACCTCAAAAGTATGAATATATGAAAACTAGTAAGTTAAAAACAGAGAATGATGAAAATTCCAGTGGGTGCTAAACTTTAAGGGAAATTTCATGAATTTTTCAAGTTTAATTTTGAGTCAACTTAATTTTCAATAAACACATGATTTAGGACCTAAACCTATATATCAGATATGACTCTGATCTGCTAGCGGTATATACATTACAATCATACACATTTCATATCTGGAAACTCTTGTGAAAGAAATTATAAGATATTAGATATTTAAACATGCACAGAGTCATACCAAAGATATTAATATCAAAATTGTAAAGCACAATTTTAAATCTCACAATGAAAAGTGAGAATTTCAGCAGAGTATTGCATCTATTTGCTACCTCTCTATAATTTTAAATTTACTTTCTTTTTTCTAGTGTGTTGTGAAGACAGATGGACTCCAATGCCAGGTGTGATTTTTTTTTTTAAAAAAAGCACCCAGAGCTTCAGGTTTCCTTATTTATAAAATGAGAAAAATAATGCCCAAGGGATATTATTAAGGTATGAAAACATATATTTAGTGCTATAAATTACCTAAATTTCTTAACAAAATATTCAAGTTTTAAAACATTTGTGCATAGCAAATGACATTCACCAATGAATATGTAAAGTTAAGTACCCTATTAATTTTAACTATTTATTACTTTATTCAGGTTGTCATAAGATTGGAATTCCCTTAACAAAATAATGCATTCATCAATTTTTTTTTCTTGCAGAGCTCAGGATACATGTACTTTAATAACTCATATTCTTTCCTAGTTCTCCTTTATTCCTTCCAGACCATTTTTTAAAAAATTTTTTATTGTAGAAACAATTACATGGCATAAAATTTCCGATTTTAACCACATTCAAGTGTGCAATACAGTAGTATTAATTATATTCACAATATTGTGCTACCATCACCAAAATCCACTACCCCTACTTTTTCATCATCTCAAAGAGAAACAATTTATCCATTAAGGTATAACTCCCACTTTCCATCCCATCCTCTTGGCCCCTGGTAACCTATAAAGCACAATCTGTCTTTATGAAGTTTGCTTCTTCTAGGTATTTCATGAATGAGATAATTCAATATTTGTCTTTCTGTGTCTGGCTAATTTTACTCAACATGGTCTTCAAGGTTTAGCCATGCTGTTGCATGCATCAGAACTTCATTTCTTTTTACAGCTAAATAGTATTCCATTATGCATCCATACTACATTTTGTTTATCCATTCATCTGTTGATGGACATTTGGGTTGCTTACACTTTTTGATTATTGTGAATAATGCTGTTTGACCCAACCTCACAAAACTTCTTTCTCAACTGAGATCCATGCACTTGCACTTCCTACCCTTCATTGTTGCAGAACAAATGAAGATTTTGGTATTTAGCTTTCCATCTACTTTGTCTACTTCAACTTCCTCCTCCTTTATGAATTTTAATGTTTATGTAGATGACCAATCCGTCAACCTATATTCAGATTCCTTGGCATGAATACTTTCCATCAGTCTTTGAATTGCTGCAATGAATAAATTCAATTCCATAGCTGCACTCTAGTCCTTTGCATTATGGAGATATTCTTCCTAAGGAAACACTCCATTCCTAGAAGCTTACATTTTAGTATATAAATTTCTGACCATAACCTGCCATCACTTTCTTATTCATTTAAGATCCCTTCTTTGAAATTCGTGAATTTTCAATTCCACAAATGGTCTTCTTGACCCCATTCATTCAGAGATTCTCTTCCTTGTGTCTCCATCACAAAGATGCCACAACCAGTCACATTTATTCTCATTTCTTTTTCCTTCCACAATACCTGGTCTTCTCTCCTGGAGGGTCAGGCTAACCATCAACCTATTTCTGGGTGACTGAGAAAAATTAAATCATCAGGCATACTAGTGTTACTATCACACCATGCTCTCTGAACTCAACAGTGTTTTTGGACCATTTAGAAAAGCTTTGCGATATTTAGTGAGTTCTCTGACATGCATCTTTGCCTTGATCTCAATCACTCCCATCTCTTCTGCGTTTATTACTTCAATAGCTTTATTTATCTGTCTTTTTTAAAGTACTTTTTCATTTTTTAAAAAAGATACTTAGATTACATAAATGTCACAAAAAAATAGAGAGGATTTCCACATGCCCTGTTCCCTAAACCTCCCACATTTTCCCACATTAACAATATCCTTCATTAGTGTGGTACATTTGTTACAATTGATGAACACATTTTGGAGCATTGCTACTAAGTGTGGATTATAGTTTACATTGTAGTTTACACTCTCTTCCACACAATTTTGTAAGTTATGACAATATATATAATGGCCTATATCTGTCATTGCAATGTCATTCAAGACAATTCCCAAGTCCTGAAAATGCTCCCATATTACACCTGTTTTTCCCTCTCCCTCCCCTCAGAACTTTCAGTGGCCACTGCTGCCCTATCAATGATAAAAGTTCTTCCATTGCTAGAATCAAAATAAGTTATAACAGAATACCAGTAGGTCTACTCTAGTCCATCATTCATTCCCCAATCCTGAGGATTCTGGGATGGTGATGCCCACTCCACCTCTAATTGAGAGGAGCTTAGATCACCAACCAACTATCTGTGTCTTTTTAACTTTTCCATCTACAGACTATAAAATACTTTGTCTCTTTCATTAAAACAAAACAAAACTTTTCTTTTACTCTAGCTATACTAACTTGAGACACGATCCTCACAACTTCAATATTATTTTTCACAGTTAAGCTCCTCAGAAAATATTCTAATAACTTCCAAGCGTTCTTTAACTGCAATGAGACTTCTGTCCCTATCATGTCCCCTACAAAGTCATATTCAAGTTCTAACCCATTTCTCGTGGGTGTGAACTCATTAGTAAATAGAATCTTCAACAATACTATCAAGATGAGGACAAATTGAATCATATTGGACAAATTAATCCAACATGTCTGTAGTCTTTATATGCAGTAAATGAGGAGGAGACAGAAAGAGACAGAATACCATGTGACAAAGGTAGAGAATGAATCATGGATTATCAGCAAGCCACCACCAGAGAGCTACACACTTTGGAGAAAGCCTGATCCTGACAACACTTTAATTTTGTATGTTTAGCTTCCAAAACTGTGAGCCAATAAATTCATTTAGTTTACACTAACTAGTTTGTGGTATTTGTCATAGCAGCTTTTGCAAACTCAGACAATGCCATTGAATATGCTCATTTCAGTGATTGAGGCTGGACTCAGTATCAGATCTCCAAAAACCAGTCCATTTATCTTATTTGTATAATGTTATTGAGGCTGCAAACTAATACGTATTGAACACTTACAATTTGTCAGGTGCTATGCAAATACTTTGCATATGTTAACTCATTGTCTCATTACATTATTTACATACGATTATATTCTATTGTTATCATCTTGTAAGTGAAGAAATGTAGGCACAGAGAGATCAATAACTTGCTCACAATCACACAGATAGTTGATAGCAGAGCTGGGTAGGTCTCACTTTAAAATCTACTCTCTAGCTACTACATTCAGCATTTCAGACAAGGTATCAGAACTCAAGTCCAAGTGAAAAAAAAAAACTGTTAACAAATGCTGGATAAAATCTTTTTTATTCTTTCTAAAGGTATCAAGGAAATGGAGAGAATATAATAAATATGCAGGTGTAAAACTGAAACTAAGTGAAGGGAAGAATCTAGAGAGTTTAGTACTGAAGTGCTGATTTTTACTCATAGCATTCTGTGTTGATTTGCATGGAATTAAACTTGGTTTACATAGTCTCAAGGGGCTCAGAAAATAGGAGGCAAATCTCAAGGGTTGGCTCATGGAATTGAGTCCCATAAGAGTCTCCCCTCTTCAGAAAGCTAAATCTTCACTCCAAGAGAGAATGAGAAATATATCTGCCCTCTCCAGCCACCACCACTCACACCAACATAAAACTGTAAAGAAAATTGCTAGGCTTAAACTTTGATTTTGAATAGAGGGGCCGTGAGATATTCCTTGAGTGTCCATAACAAAATCGAGGCCTCATTTGAGCTTGCAACCTATTTCATACACCACCACTTTGTAGAACTCTAGAAGGAGGCATACTATTCTGGGTTTGTGGAGTACAGTGGTCCTGAACTCTATCTGAATGAACAGAAAAGCTACAATCTGAGTATTTATGTAAAACGGTCTTGGAACAAGAATGACCCAGTCTTCTGGCAGAAACAAATGTTAGTACCATCTTGAAAAACTTAGCTTTAACACAAGCATTACATCATTCTAACAAATAAAGTTCCAAGAAAGTTGAAAATCTCAGAGTGAAATCAATCACAAGAGAAACAAGAAACAAAATATCTTGAAAGAGAATCTTGAGATAACAAAAAACAAAATCAAACTTACAAATACTTCACATATTTAAATTAACAGACACAGAGCATAAAGCAAACACATTTACTATGTTTCAGTAAATAATAAAAACCTTAAAATAGATAAGAATAATTGAAAAGAACAAAAAGTATTTTCTAGAAATGAAAAGTATAATAATTTAAATAAAAAATTCAGAGATGGGATTGTCAGCAGAGGAGGCACAGCTGAAAAAAGAAATAGGGCAAAAGAAATGATCCAGAATGCTTCATGGAGAGACAAAGATGAAAAACTGAAAAAAAAAAAAAGTTTGGGACATAGGATTTAGAATGAGAAGGTTTAGAAAACATCTAATCAGAGCTTTAGAAAGAAGAGAAAAAGGAACAAAATTTTCCAGAACTGAGATAAAAACACTTATCCACAGATATATGAAGCCCAGTAAATCACAAACTAGGTTAAAAAATAAAACAAACAAAACCAAACAAGTAACCCATGCCAAGAACCTGCACATAATATACAGACTGCAGAACAATCAATTCCTTTCCCATTATGTAGGAAGTCTTAGAAGTAATAGATTGATGGTTGACTCTCAAAAGCAATTTTGAAAGGGAGATGGTGAAATGATATCTTCAAAGTGCAGAGAGAAGAGATAATTCAATTTAGAATCCTAGATCTAATGAAGATATCTTTCAAAAACAAGGGTGAAATAAACACATTTTCAGACAAACATTCAGACTTTACCATGAAAGGATTTCTACTGGAAAGTTCTAAATTATGTACTGTTTGCAAAAGAATCTGATATCAGACAGAAGATGTAAGACTTAGAAAGAAATAGAAAAGCAAAGAAAGTAGTAAATATCTAAATAAATGTATACAAGTATGGACTCTACAACACAATAAGATTTTTTTCTGTAATTAAAAAAGGTAGATAAAATATTCAACCACAATAATTTATATGTCAGCATGGGAGTGTTTGAAGTTAATTTTGATTATTATGTTGTTCAGGGGACACTGATGTTTTTAGATATGTGTTAACATTTTGTAGGTAACCCTTATTTAACAGAATAAACTGTACAATTTGTTGAATATATTAGGAACACATGGGATAAGAAAAAAATATTTCCAAAAGAAAACAAAAAAGAGGAGAAAAAGAAATATTGAAAAATATAGGACAAAGAAAAAACACAAAATAAGATGATAGGGAAAAGCTATTATAATTTACAACAAATATAATTCAATCTGTCATATAAAAGACAAGGTTAATCATATTGAACAGAATACACTGTATTTTACTGCACAAAATATTATGCTTACATGTTGAAATGTAATTGGAACATAAGCCAAAATTCACTTATAATTTTTATTTAGGATTCTTGTAATTTCAGGTAGATGTTTATCTTCTAGAGTTTATTTTGGTGGGGGTGGGCGTGCATAGAGTATGGAGAGTGACAGATATTTTAAATTTCCAACAATAATAGAAGTTAGGCCTGATGCATGCTGTGTGGCTCAGAAGAGCCAGCTTGAAAGGGAACTATTTACTATAAATGTCATTAGAGAACTTAAACATGAATAAAGCAAAATAGCCATGTAGCACTTTTCTGAATTTTATGACTTTTTCTTAGTGAATAAAATCAGGAAATTATGTCTAAAGTTGATTTAAAGAATAAAAGTCAGAAATATTATAATTATACTTGCTGTAATTATATTTTTTTAATGAAAACTTACACTCAGGCAACCACTTACCCATTTCTAAGATCTCCCCTGGAATTTATAATGCACAAAGTTGCCCAACATTAAGAGAAAATCACCAATTAATTGCTTATATTGTAGAGGGGAAAAGGCTAATTTTTCTAATGGCCTAAATAACCATTCCACTCTGCTGCCTAAATGAAAACTATGGATACAGAAATATTAGTGGAATAATTTGTAATGTCTTAAGAACTTTCAAAACGCATTAAAATCTAGTAATGCTTACAGAAGCTTTCCAATTAGACCCCATTTTAACATTTAACAGCACTGAAGGCTCACTTTCCCTAAAATATAGTAAAAAGTGTTTTAGAATGTTGGGGTGAAAACACTGAAACCTCAGATTTCTGCCAACTAAAGTCAGTATGTCAAGCTATGTTTGCAATGAGCAATAAAAGTAGAACTTTGGCTTCTTAGACCATTTTAATTTGGGTCATAATTTTAGGAATTAGCAACAAACTTTTAAGACCCCAAAGACAATATGTCCAGCAAGCATTAAAATATGCCTAAGAAAAATGTCAGCTAGCTTGATGTATTTACAAGGGTATCCCAGATTTCTGAAAAAATGAAAAGGAGAGGAAGGAAAGATTTCAAATGAGAAAGCTTAGCATTTGATTTTGCTTAAAGTAATAACAGTTCAATATTTTTTTTCATTTCTTTAAGGAGTGCAGAAGAAAATTAAAAGGACTTGTCTTTCAATCCCTGTTTTAACTCCTTTTTTATTATTTCATTTTGTTTTTAAAGAAGCTTTAGATTACATAAATGATACATCGAAAATATAGGGGGATTCTCATACACTATACCACCTCCCCCTCCCACACTTCTCCCTTTTAACATATTTCATTAGTGTGGTACATTTGTGACAATTGATGAACACATACTGAAGCACTGCTACTAACCATGGTCAATAGTTTCTTTTATAGTTTATACTTCCACAGTGCACTATTAACAATACCCAATTTCAAGATTTTCACTTACCATTTGTAAAGTAAACTAAAAGGCTAAAAAAACTTAAAGATATTCTGAGTAAAATACAACTTTGTGTAGAATTACAATGTAATATTAGTATGTAGAGACAAGCAGATCACACTTTGAATTACAGTTTCTTACAGGGTTAGAATTTGTAAAAATTTAGTCTTCATTTAAAGAGCGCTAGCACAAAAAGCAACAGATAACATCTATTTGAAAAATTCAAGAAAGTTTCAAACTGAAGAAAAGCAAAATATTCTTTTCATTATTTTAAAATATATATTTATTAGAGAAGTTGTGAACTTACAAAACTATCATGCACATGTGTAGAATTCTCATACAACAACCCTCCATCAACACACTACATTGTTGTGGAATATTTGTTACAAATTATGAGAGAATATCATCAGACTATTACAACCAACTATGGTCTATAGCAAACATTTGGTATATTTTTCCCTATCCCCCTATTATTAACACAGTACATCTTTGGCATTGATGCAAGAATATTACAATATTGCTGTTAACTATAGTCCATTGGTTACATCAATTGTATTTTTCCCATGCTTTTCCACATTCTTACCACCTTGCAATAGTGATGCACATTTGTTCTAGTTCATAGAAGGACATTCTTGTATTTGACTATTAACCACAATTTTCATCCACCTCTGGGTTCACTATGTTATTCAGTCCCTAGATTATTCTCTACCTTTCTTTCAGTTGGCATTTACATCCCTAGACTACCCTTTTCAGCCACAATCCCCTTTATAAACCAGCTGCATTAGTTCTACTCACTATAATGTGTTACCATCAACTCTATCCATTTCTACACTTTACAATCAAGTTAATACATTAAGATCAGTACCCCTTCTCAGCCCTCATCATATCTCCTAATAACCTATACTCTAGGTTTTAACTCCATGCATTTGTTCTTCATATTTAGTTCATATTAGTGAGACCATGCAATATTTTCCTTTTGTGTTTGGCTTATTTCATTTAGCATGTCTTCAAGTTCATCCATATTATCATATATATCACAATTTCATTTCTTCTTACAGCAGCATAGTATTCTATCATACGTATATACCACATTTTGTTTATCCATCTATCAGTTGATGGACACTTGGGTTGTTTCTATCTTTTGGCAATTGTGAAAAACACCGCTATGAACATCGGTGTGCAATGTCTGTTCATGTCACAGTTTTCAGTTCTTCTGGATATATTCCTAGCAGAGGAATTGCTGGATTATATGGCAGTTCTATATTTAGCTTCCTGAGGAACTGTCAAACTGTCTTCCACAGAGGCTGCACCATTTTACATTCCCACCAACAGTGAAGGGATGTTCCTATTTCTTCACATCCTCTCCAGCACTTATTGTTTTCTTTTTGTAGTTGTTAATAATGGCCAGCCTATGTGGTGTGAGATGATATCTCATTGTTGTTTCGATTTGCATATCCCTAATAGCTAGTGATATTGGACATTTTTTTCATGTGCTTTTTGGCCATTTGTGTTTCCTCTTTGGAGAAATGTCTAAATCCTTTGCACATTCTTTAACTGGATTGCTTGCACTTTTATTGTTGAATTGTATGATCTCTTTATATAGAATGGAAATCAAACCCTTATTGGATATGTGATTTCCAAATATTATTTGTCATTGAGTGGGTTTCCTTTTCACTTTCTTGATGAAGTCCTTTGAATCACAAAAGTGTTTAAGTTTGAGGAGGTCCCATTTATTCATGTTTTTTTTTCATTGCTTGGGTGTAAAGTTTAAGAATCCACCACCAACCACCAGGTCTTGAAGATGTTTCCCTGAATTTTCTTCTACGACCTTTATGGCTCTAGCTTTTATATTTAGGTCTTTGATCCATTTTGAGTTAATTTTTGTGTGAGGTATGAGACAGAGGTCCTTTTTCTTTCTTTTGGATATGGATACCCAGTTCTCCCAGCACCATTTGTTGAACAGACTACTCTGGCCCAGCTGGGTTGGTTTGACAGCCTTGTCAAAAATCACTTGACCATAGATGTGAGGGTCTCTCTCTAACCATCAGTTTGGTTCCATTGTTCTATGTGTCTCTCTTTATGCAAGTTTCATGTGGTTTTACAGGGTTTTTTTGTTTTGTTTTGTTTTGTTTTTACCACTGTTGATAGGCAAAATGATTTAAAGTACGGAAGTGAGAGTCCTTTCACTTTGTTCTTCCTTTTTAAGATGTTTCAGGCTATTCAGGGCCCCTTTACCCTTTCAAATAAATTTGATAATTGTGTTTTCATTTTCTTTAAAAAAGGCTGGTGGAATTTTACCGGGATTGTATTGAAACTGTATATCAATTTGGGTAGAATTGAAATCTTAATGATATTTAGCTTTCCAATCCATGAGCACGGAATGTTCTTCCATTTATTTAGGTCTTTATTCTTTTAGCAATTCATTGTAGTTTTTTTGAAAACAAGTGCTTTACATTCTTTGTTAGGTTTATTCCTAAATATTTGATTCTTTTAGTCACTCCTGAAAATGGAATTTTTTTCCTGACTTACACTTCAGATTGTGCCTTACTAGTGTATAAAAACACTACTGATTTTTCCATATTAATCTTGTATCCTGCCACTCTGCTGAAATTGTTTATAGCTCTAGCAACTTTGGTGTAGATTTTTTCGGGATTTTCTAGGTATAAGAACATATCATCTGTGAATAGCAAAAGTTTTACTTCTTCCTTTTCGATTTGGATGGCTTTTATTTCTTTTTCTTGCCTGATTGCTCTAGGTAGAACCTCTAGCACTATATTGAACAACAGTGGTGACAGTGGGCATCCTTGTCCTTTTCCTGATCTCAACAGGAAAGCTTTCAGTCTTTCACCATTGAGTATAATGTTAGCTGTGGGTTTTTCATATCTGGCCTTTATCATGTTGCGAAAGTTTCCTTCAATTCTTATCTTTTGTATTTTTATTAAGAAAAGATGTTGTATTATGTCAAGTGTCTTTTCTCTGTCAGTCAATAGGATCATGTGATTTTTCTTCTTTGATTTATTAATTTGGCATATTACACTGACTGATTTTCATGTGTTGAACCACCCTTGCATGCCTGGTATAAAACCTACTTGCTCAGGATGAATATTTTTGTTTGTTTTTTGTTTTTTTGAGGTACTGGGGACCAGGGATTGAACCCGGGACCTCTTATGTGGGAAGCTGGCAGTCAACCAATGAGCAACATTGGCTTCTCTGAGTAGGTTTTTTCATTTGGTTTGCTTGTTGTTTGTTTTTTTCAGGAGGTACCAGGAACTGAACCTGGGACCTCCTATATAGGAGGCAACCACTCAACCCCTTAAGCCACATCTGCTTCTGAATAATTCTTTTAATGTTTGTTGGATTCGATTAGCAAATATTTGGTTGTGGATTTTTGTATCTGTATTCACTAAGGAAATGGGTCTGTAATTTTCTTTTTTTGTAATATCTTTACCTTTGGTATTAGGGTGATATTGGCTTCATAGAATGAGTTTGGTAGTGGTCTCTCTTGTTCAATTTTTTGGAAGAGTTTGAGAAATACTGGTATTAAATCTTTTTTGAATGCTTGGTAGAACTCACCTGTGAAACCCTCTGGTTCTGAGCTTTTCATTTTGAGGAGTTGTTTGATGACTGTTTCAATCTTTTCACTTGTGATAGGTTTGTTGAGGACTTCTATTTCTTCTAAGGACAGTGTAGTTTGTTCCTATTAACATTTCCATCTCATCTACATTGTCTAGTTTGTTGGTGCACAGTTGTTCACAGCATCCTTTTATTTATTTATTTATTTATTTATAGATTTATAGATTTTAAAATTTATTTTTAAGATACTTTGATTACATAAAATACTACATAAAAAATATATATAAGGGATTCCCATATGCCCCACTCCCCATACCTTCCACTTTTCCCCACATTAACGTCTTTCTTTAGTGTGGAATTATTCATTGCAATTGATGAACACCTTTTGGGGCATTACCACTAAGCATGGATTATAATTTACATGTAGTTTACACTCTCTCCCACTCAATTCTGCAGGTTATGGCAGGATATATAATGGTCTGTATCTGTCATTGCAATGTCATTCAGGACAATTCCAAGTCCTGAAAATGCCCCCATATTACACCTCTTTTTCCCTCTCCCTGACTTCAGCACCTTCAGTGGCTACTGTCTCTACATCCATGATATAATTTCTTCCATTGCTAGAATCATAATAAGTCTATAGTAGAATACTAGTAAGTCAATTCTAGTCTATATTTTATTTCCCAATCCTGAGGATTCTGAGATGGTGATGCCCACTCCATCTCTAATTGAGAGGGGGCTTCAATATCATGTGGCTGATGGATGGGACTGTCTTGCTTGCAGTTGTAGACTCACTTGGTTCCCTGGTGTGGTGGTTGTCCATCCTCGTGGATATCATAGACTGCCAAAGTGGATGCTACCCCAAATAGTGGGGCTCCTGAGGCTCTGGAGACACCTGGGTCCAATGGTCATGGCAGATAGCTCCGGAGTTTGGTGCATTGCCAGTGGGCCCTACTTTGGACTTTGTGCTCCCGAGTGTGACAGAGTGGGACTCAGATGTGAGTTCTCTACACATGCCTCTTCTGTCCCTTTTGTTTGAACCTATAGTTGGTGCTGGAGTTAATAGGTGTACGTCCAAGAGACTTTAATCTCTGGGCTGTCTATGTGCCAGCTGGGCCCTGAGCATCAGCAGAGTTGCAACACCTACTTTCCAGTTAATTGGATTCATCCAGGACAACTAGCATCCTTTTGTGATCTCTTTTATTTCTCTGAGGTCAATAGGAATGTCCCCGTTTTCATTTATTTTATTTATTTGCATCTTCTCTCTTTTTTTCTTTGTCAGTCTAACTAAGGGTTTATCAATTTTGTTAGTCTTCTCAAAGAACCAACTTTTGGTTTTGTTCTTTATTGCTTTTTTGTTCTAAATTTCATTTATTTCTGCTCTGATCTTTGTTACATTCCTTCTGCTTGCTTTAGGAATACTTTGATGTTCTTTTTCTAGTGCCTCCAGCTTTGTAGTTAGGGCATTGATTTTAGCTCTCTCTTCTATTTAAATATAATCATCAAGGGCTATAAATTTCCCTCTCAGCCTTGCCTTTGCTGCATCCTATAGGTTCTGATATATTGTGTTCTTGTTTTCATTTGTCTTGAGATATTTATTGATTTCTCTCACAATTCCCTCTTTGACCCATGAATTATTTAAGAGTGTTTTTTTTAAATCTCCATGAACACTTAAGAAGAATGCATATCCTGCTGTTTTGGGATGTAATGTTATATATATGTATATTAGGTTTAGTCCATTTTTATCATATTATTCAAGCTCTCTGTTTCTTTATTGAGCTCTGCCTAGATGTTCTGTCCAATGCTGAAAGTGGTGTATTGAAGTCTCCAACTATTATTGTAGAGACATTTATTTCTCCCTTCAGTTTTACCAGTGTTTGCCTCTTGTAATTTGGGGCATCCTGGCTAGGTTCATATACATTTATGATTGTCGTTTCTTCCTGGTGAATTGCATCTTTTATTAATATATAATGTCCTTCCTTGTCTCTAATAACAGTTTTGCTTTTAAAGTCTATTTCACCTGATATAAGTAAAGGTGAGGGAAGCGAATGTGGCTCAGGTGATTGAGCTCCCGCCTACAACATGGGAGGTCCCTGGTTCAGTTCCCGGTGCCTCCTAAAGAAGACAGCGAGCTGGCACGATGGGCAGGCATGGCAAGCTGATGCAACAAGAGACACAAAAAGAAAAACACAATGACAGACACAACAAAGCTGGGAATGGAGGTGGCTCAAGCAATTAGGCACCTCGCTCCCATATCGGAGGTCCCAGGTTCGGTTTCTGGTGCCTCCTAAAGAAACAAGGAAGACAAACAGACACAGCAAGTGCAAACAACAAGGGGGTGGGGAGAAATAAATAAATAAAATAAATCTTAAAAGAAAAAAAGTATAGGTAATCCAGCTTTTATTTTTGGTTACTGCATGCATAGATATCTTTTTCCAGTATTCCACTTTCAATCTATTGGTATCCTTGGGTCTAAGGTGAGTCTATTGCAGACAGCATATAGATGGCTCATATTTTCTTAATCCATTCTGCCAATATGTGTTTTTTGGTTGGGGAGTTTAATCCATTACTATTCAATGTTATTACTGTAAAGGCAATTCTTACTTCACCCATTTTGACCTTTGGGTTTTATCTGTCATATTTTATTTTCACCACTATTTTTACACTTTTAGTTACTTTTACTTAAATAATCTTCTTTTCTAAACTCTTGTCCAAGCCTCTCTCTCCTGTCTGTTCTTTTCAGGCTATAGCATTCCCTTTAGTATTTCCTGCAAGTTGGTCTCTTGGTTAGAAACTCTCTCAGTTTCTGCTTATCTGTGAATATTCTAAACTCACCCTCATTTTTGAAAGACAATTTTGTGGGAGATACGATTCTTGGCTGACAGTTTTTCTCTTGAAGTATCTTAAATATATCATAAAACTGTCTTCTTGCCACCATGGTTTCTAAAGAGAAATCAGCACTTCATCTTATTGGGTGTCACTTGTATGTGATGCATCACTTTTCTTTTGCTGTTATCAGAATTCTCTCTTTGTCTTTGGCATTTGACATTCTGATTAGTATGTGTCTCAGAGTATGTGTATTCAGATTTACTCGGATGGGAGTATGTTGTGCTTCTTGGACATGGATATCTATGTCCTTCAATAGGGTTGGGAAATCTTCTACCATTATTTCTTCAAATATTTCTTCTGCCCCTTTTCCCTTCTCTTCTCCTTCTGGGACACCCATGACACCTATGTTTGCAAGTTTCTTGCCATCATTTTGTTCCCTGTGACCCTGATCAATTTTTTCCATTCTTTTCATTATCTGTTCTTCCTTATGTTAGCTTTCCAAGATCATGTCTTCATGCTCACTCTTCCTTTCTTTTGTCTCCTCAAATCTGTTACGTGCCTCCAGTGTATTTTTAATTTCATTTATTGTGCCTTTCATTCCCATATGATCTGCTATTTTTCTATGTATGCTTTCAAATTCTTATTTGTGCTCACCCAATGTCTTCTTAATAGCCTTAATTTCTTTAGCCATCTCATTGAATTTATTAAGGAGGTTTTTTGGAACATCTATGATTAGTTGTCTCAATTCCTTTAAGTTATCTGGAGGCTTATCTTGTTCCTTTAACTGGGCCATATTTTCCTGTTTGTTGGTATGGCTTGTAATTTTTTGTTGATGTCTTAGCATCTAGTTTACTAGATGTATTTATTCCAGTTGCTGTTTCTCTCTTTAGTTTAGGGCTTTCTTGCCATTTCTCCCTTGCTTGTTGTGTAGTAGAGGCTGAGGATGTAGTTGATACTGTAAGCTGTGGAGGCTGAAGCTGCCCACATTGTGCCAGGAACTGATGAAGGTTCTCCACCTTTCTCCTCTGCCAGGGGAAGGGAGGAGCCACAGCTGTGTATAGTAATCAAAGCTGTGCAGGCCAAGTAGTTGCCCAGAGAGACTGATGAAGATTTACACCCCCTCCTCCCCTGCCTGGGTGCAGATGGAACTGCAGATGTGGGCAGCAAACTAAGCTGTGCAGGTTAAAACTGAACGTAGTTGACCAACTAGACTAACATAGCCCTGGCCCCCCTCCTCCCCTACCAAGGGTGGGGATGGATCCTCTGGAGTGCCCAAAAATCTAATCCATGTCGGCCGAAATTGCATGCAGTTGCCCTGAGAGGATGAGAGTACTGTCCCTTCTGCCCTTTTAGGGGTGTGGATGGAACCACAGGCACCCAACAAACTGTCTGTGTGGGCTCAAAGCACCTGCAGTTGCCCAGAGAGGCTGGTGCATGTCCCTCCAGCTTCCTCCCTGCTGGAGGCGGGGCTGCAGCCTAGGCTAGGGCTGTTATCTGATCTCAGTGGAAAGAAGCCGTCCCTTCCCTCACTATGATTTTCAATCAACCCTGATTCCCCTCAAGTCAGGTATGGAGTTTTAATGACAGCTACCAGCCTCTTTCCAACATGGACAGTTTCAAACATTAGCTGTTCTTGGGATTATACTTTAGACAGCCAAATTTACTAATAAGTAGCTAAAGTCAGTGCCCAACCATCTCTTCCTCCCCCTGTTTTTGGGAAATGGAGCTTCCAACTCCAGCCATGGAATAGCTCCTGAGGTGGCTTGCCCTGTCAGTGGAGGATGGGCACTGGCCTCTGAGGCGTGGAGTGCTCTACTCATGAATCTTCCCTGCAGATGTGCAGTCTCCTCCTTCCATTCTTTCAAGGATATTGCAGGAT
>JAQZBX010027402.1:0-28050 GCA_029593785.1 Cabassous unicinctus
ACAGTCCCAGTCTGTCTAACATTGCCTGCTTAAATTCTCTTATTTTCCAGGCACTATTCAAAACAAAGCAGGAAAGCAGAAAGGGAAAAAAAATTCTAGAAATGTTCTAATGGAGTTATGTACAATGTTGTGCTGCAAGTGCTTATATAAAATCCAGAGTACTTGTTGACGTAGATGCTCAAGTGTCTTCTCTCTGGCATGGTAACATTTAATGAGAGACCTGATGGAAGTGAAGGGCTCACTTATGCATTTTCTGAGTGAAAAGTGTTCTAGGAAGAAGGAATAAGTTCAAAGACCCTGAGCTCGACATATGCCAGAGCCCAGCTGGAAGAGAGTGGTGAGGGCAGGTTGAAAGATGAGGTCAAAGTGATGGCTGAGGAGCAGACCATGCAGGGACTTTTCCAGCCTTAAAATCTCAACTTGATTCTGAGTAAAATGGGAAGAGAATGGTATGAGTTGGAAGACTGACATTTAATTTGTACTTTCTAAGACCTCTATCTGCTGTGTGGAGATTACCAGAGCATGATTTGAAAGAGAGGGGTATGGATTCTTTCTGATTATTTTTCCCAAATAAGATATATTGTTGAAACAATTTTTAGAACTTTACATCACACAAATACGTAATTTCTTCTGAGAAGATTGCTTGCTGGAAACAAGACACTTGACTTTCACTCCTTTACCCTCCTTGTAGCTGTTTGCCTCAGTGTTGAATAGTCATGGCAGAGATTGTATGGGCTGCAAAGTCTATACTATCCCTTTGCAGAAGTTTGCCGACTCCTGATCCTAGGTCACTAATTCAGTTCTGTACTGCGACTACCTCCGTCTTCACTGGCAACAGAATAATTTTAAGGGAACGGATTTCTAAATCTCCCTGAGTACTCTTATTATTTTAATTTAATGTCATTTTTTTCCCATCTGGCTCTATTTTACCAAGAAACTTATTTTCTGGGAGATACACTTAAAATTTATTTCTCTGTCTGCTAGCACTCTTAAATGTTTTGTTTTTTCTTTGCCTACTCATGACTCTAGTGAACCTTGAGGCTCAGATGAATCTGGTGGGTTACTTAACTAACAATAGCCATTCAAGGAGAAGGGGGCATTGCAGTCAGCTGCTGGTTATGTCTTAGGTGGTCAAATGAAAGGCTAGAGTTTCTAAACTGATTTAGGATAGGTGAAATATTAGTAGTGGAATGCAATGTTTTGAGGAATTCAAGATTAGTGGTGGAAGAGCATGAATTTCTAGAGGTCATAAAGGACTCATTATCTTTTTCACAAATTGCAGTCCCCTTCCTCATTTTATTAGTGACCTCCCTTTGAAAACCTGGAATGTAATGGTGGTAGCTAAAAACAGAGTTACTCATATGGTTTTGAATATCTCTCCTTAGTTACAAGTGGTCAAATCAAGCCTAAATGTATTGCTGGGCTATCTAAGACTGGCATAATTAGGTGACAAACAATAGCATATATTTTAAATTAGGATAAATTTGGCCAGTTATATAACATTGTAAAATAGATAGGAGTAGATTAAGAAAGCAGAAATGGGAAATCATTTTAAAAATTAGAAAAAGCTGACAAATAGGAATGAGAGGCAATTCTAGGAAAATGGCCACCCCATTAATTTCTCTGCCCCACTAACTTCTACTATTGAATAGGTACCCAAATAAAACAGCTGCTAGAAGCAGATGGAACTGATGGTTGTGTGCAGTTCTTGAAGAGAGCTCTCTTAGATAGTTAGTGGAGGTATTTATTTTCTTTGGGGTGAAGATGGAACTGGGACATAGATCCTTGATGCAATTATGAAAATTCTACAATTTCTAAACAGCAATTGACCTAAAGAGATTCAGAATTGCAGACAATAAAGATAATCCCAGACTGAGTATGACTGTGGGATGACATGTTCATGATCTCCAGGCACACAAAAAATCTCCAGGTCCTGTTCAACCTGTGGATCATAAGATACAAAAAGATACAAATGTGACTCGGAAGAGTCACGGTGGGAGAGAGAGGTATTTATAGCCACCTTTCAATGTTGTGCTACAGGTTTGCTTGGGTGTTATCAGATTGTTGACCTGAGGTCCTCAAGTCAGTAGCTCTGTTGAAAAAAAGAAACAGTGGCTTTCTTAACTACTTTATTTAATTTACTTTTTAGCCTGTATATGAAAACCATGATAAACTCCCAATTATACAAGAAAGCGCTATTAGGTTCATAGGTCTTTTTTTCCTAATAAATAGAATTTAAAATCTATGACCGTATATCATCTATGATTGCAAGTGCAATTTATATTTTTCTCTTTTCATTTGATTTTGATGGCATATTCTTTGGAGGAGATCTCACACCTTAAGAACTTTTATTATAACCTCATAAACATAACCATCAATATATCAATTATAATTTACTAAGTTATTTATATACTACTCTGAACAAAGGAGCTGATAAGCTTATGTTTGATAGTATTAAGGAAATTATGTGATGAAATAAAACTGAAATTTCTTTGCCTGTTCAATTAAACCTGACTTTTACTTAACTTCACATTATTCATGTTAGATCATATTCCCTTTTATACAAATATGAATATAATCAGTTTCTTCAATTGATTTGTACAAACTAAAATTTTTAAAAATGAGATTATTTTGATAGCTCTTTTTAATATAAAGAATAAATCATTTAAATTATGAGATTCAAAAATGAAAAATTAAATATAGAGCTTATAAAGACTGGAAATAACAGGTTTATTGTTTCCACAAACTGAAGAATAATCTAATCTTTTTAAATGTTGTGACGTTTTTAGTGGTTTTAAAAATGAAGTAAAAGTCAAATCATGTTGACTTCATAGCCTGCAGTGGAAGCACACTGAGCCTTAAATATTAACATTTGGTGCTATTTCTTGTCCTATTACTGTTACAATGAAGATCAACTTCAACTAATCTATCTTCACATAGTTCAATTTCACAGTATAATTTCAGACAAAAAAGTCTAAAATGAACTAAATATTCTGTATACAAACTTATTCTCAGCAATGATTTATTTCTCTAATGAAAAGTCACCAGTATTCTCTATTTTTAACAAGTATGATATCAATAATATAAACAATAGAAAATGGGGGGAAAAAAAGAAAAAAAGCCAATATATTATAAACAGAAAATGACTTTGCTGTCATAGTTCTAAGAATCTGAGGACCTGAAGTTCATTTCAATCTACACTTGGGTGAATTGGCCCAGAACCCTGAGGGTAAAACAAAAACTTATTATTGCTAGAAAATGGAGTTGGCTGAACTATTTCATCCTAGTGAGTTTGTTAGAATGATAAACTATACTCCATAAAGAAGTATACTATCCTGATTATCAAGACTGCAGTTGTGGTTGTTCTTTAAAACTTTGGAACATAGAGAATGATGCATTCCTTCAATTCAATAACATATCTGCTATAAAAGTAGTATTAAATATGGATTATTCTCAGAATTTTTCATCTTCACACATTTTGCATTGTACACAGTATAAGCAAAATAAGAGTAGGATATTTGCCAATTTGTTTCAGTTGGCATACATATTTTAATTATTTTTTTTCTTTCTATTTTCTAGGACATCACAAGCTTAAAATGCTCTTCATAAAAATAACCTAAATATAAGTATATTAATTTATGATTGCTTCCATAAAATATTAACGCAAATGTAATGGCTTAAAACAACATAAATTTTTCTCTGACTTGCATGGGTTAAAATTCTGACATGGTATCACCAGCCTAAAATCAAGTTGCCAGCAGTGCTGTATTCCTTTCTATTGGCTTTAGAAGAGATTCTTTTTCAGTTTGTTAGGAAAATATAGAGCTCCCTGAAGTTGTTGAACTCAGGTTTTCATTTCCTTTTTGGCTGTCACCTGGGGACCACCCCAGCTTCTCTAAGTCAACTCCATTCCTTAGTTTGAGGCTCCATTTCCCAATTTCAAAACACACAATGATCAAGTACCTCTCACATTTCAGATGTGCCTCTTCTGTTGTTGCATGTCTCTGACTGAATCTTCTGCCACTTTCTTCCACATTTAAAGGCCAGTGATTGCATTGCACTCAACCAAATAATCTGGGATAATCCTCCTATTTAAGGTAAAGTAAATGCTAGATGCAAAATTTTGTCATGTAAAGTAATATACTCATAGCATTAAGGGATTAGGGCATGGGCATCTTTGGTGGTGGTGGTGGGTACATTATTCTATCACAATTTTCTTGAAAACATTAAGACTTCTTTAGAATCTATGCATTAGAAAAAGAAAATTTGTCTTCAAATCTAAGTTCCATGTTTTATCAAGCAATTTGAGATAGTTGCTTACATTCATAGAGGCTCAATTTATGTACTGATATAGATATCCACCCCATAATGGGGGTTTCAGTACTTGTAAAATTCTAGCACAGTATGCCTGGCACAGTAAAAAGATGAAAAACACTCCTTAATGTTTGTTGTCCCTCAGAAAAGTGGCAGTTTGTTTTTCTATTTTTAATTTAGAAAATCTGTTTTTAACACTGATTAATTCCTGATGTTTCAAAGAGTAGATATTTATATTTCTTCTTCCATCTACCCTAAGAAGCTGCTGGTTGACCCCTACTAAATCTCCCCACAGCAGGAAAAACTTGATAAATTCTGAACCAAACACCTAATTTAACCTCCATTTTTCCATATCTATCTACCTCCTGAATTTACTGCTTAATGAATGTTTTACTTTCCCTGCTGTGGTGAGAAACCCCCAAAATGGGTTGGCTTAAACAATGGGAATTTGTTGGCTCATGGTTTTAAGTCTAGGAAAAGTTCAAAATTGATATGCTAGCAAGACAATGCTTTCTCCCTGGAGACTCTGACATTCAGGGGATGGCTGCCAGTGATCTTTGGGTCCCTGGCTGTTCCATCACTTAGCAATGCACATGGTGTTAACTTCTTTCTCTTCCGGGTTTGTTTGTTGACTTCCAGCTTGTGCTCCTTCCTCCAGTAATAGGATTAAGCACATACTGATTCAGTTAGTCACACCTTAGCTGAAAAAAATAACCTCTTGAAAAGGTCCTATTTACAAGGGGTTCACACCCACATGAATAGATTAAGACTAAGGATATGTTTTTCTGGGGGTACAGAACTCAACCTGCCACAGTGAATGACATTCAAGCTGATCAACAGTGCTAACTCCAGGAACTATTCTTGATCAGCTTTAAATATTCATTTCAGTTCAATTGACGCTACCATGTAAGTTCTCTCCCATTAGTCCATTTTGGTGGCTGTAGTGTTATATCACGTCTCTTATCTTTTTTCCCTAAGCTATTATTATTGCTATAGTCTCCGTAACAAGAGTAACTCAAAGGATGTTTTTAAGTACTGGACCTGCTTGTCGTCTCAGGAGCATGCAGTACTTTTGACCACTCTTTCTTCCAAACACTCATTTTTAGTCCCTGTGAGGTAGAATCTCCTGTTTTCTTCTCCTGTCATAGTGAGCCCTTTTGTAGGTGTCTATTTCTTAGCCTTACATGTTGAGATCTTTTGGACTACCAAGTTTTGTCTGAGGCCTTCTTGTTATTTCACATATTCTTGCTAATTAGTTTAATATTTATTATTTTTTAAAATGTACACTTGTATATCACAGAATTCCAAATCACTGTAAATAATGCTGAGTTTCTCTCCTAAAGGTTTCTTGTGCTATACCCTTTTTTCTCCCTTCTTCTTCTCTACCTACTCAAATGCTACTTAAATTTATATCTCACCCTATACTTATATATTTTCAGAGAGGTCTTTATATTATTCTGTCAGACTCTCATTGTATTCTATATTTCCATTGGTTTTAGCATTCATTAGACTTTTTCTAACTAGTTCAATATTTCTCTGTCTTTATGGACTATAAATTTACAAGGAAAGAAATTGGATTTGTCTTGTTCAAAGCCATATCCCCTGTGGTTAGCACAAAATATTTCAATATTTCCAGTGCTCAATACATGTTTGATCAAGAATGAGTTATTAAATGAATGAATTAATAAAAATAAGAGCTACTCTTCTTTTCTTTTATCTTTATTCTCTTTTATGTGTACATTACTCTGTTGTTAGATTTACTGTTCTAAAATATGAAACTGATTATACTGAGCATCTGCTTAAAATCATTTTATTACTCTCCTTCAATTTAAGCACAAATTTCACATACCTTGCCATGGCACATTTGACGCTTCATTGTTTAAATGAGAACAAGCACCTATTTAAAATATGAAGAGCACTGAAGTCCCATTTCTTTTCTCTAATCCCAGTAAACACAAGGCAGACAAAATAACACAATTAAAATCAAAGTAGTGGCATGCATTCTCAAACGATTCTTACGAGCTCAAATGACTTTCTAGGTTATTGGGAACCAGAAAAGTCCCGAGATCTGATGTCGTTTTTTGTATTATTTCTGTTTTCTTTAACTTTCCAACTTTGCTTTTCCATATCCAAGTTTGCCAATTCAGTGCGAGCCAACCATTAAGAAAACTTGGACATTTAGCTTGCCCTTCTACACGCCATTATACCTTGCCTTCTATTATCTTACTGCAGCTTAAGCACTGCAGGATCAACTTTAGCTCAGACACTTCTCCTCTACAAGTATCAAATGAATTACAGTTCCTCTAATTCACAATATTCTCTCTTTCATTAGACAAATATTAATTGAATGCCAACTGCATGTAAGATAATTTTCTATGGTTAAGATACATCATTATATAAAAGGGATCCCTACTATATTATAAATCTTACAATGTAGTATCATGTACTTGTATCTTATACATGCTAGTACCTTTCGATAAAAAGCATCTTCCCCATCTGTATGAATAACAAAATACCACTTTTAAACTCAGCTTGTACATTATATTTCATAGGGTAGCTTCCACATATCTTCCCTCAATCTTAAGCAGAGCATTATTATAGCACTTAGTATTAGAAACTATAATTATTGAGTTTTTTTCCCTTCCAATAGTATGATCATCTTCAGTGTGCAGGTTGTCTCATTACTAACTCTATTCCTACTACAGATGAGACTTTTATGGAATTAAAAGGCAACACTTAATGTCACTTTTAAATGTTGTATTTAAAACTGGTAAAGGTCATAGGAAAAAGAGAATGGTAGAAATCATTCTGGATTAGGACCACTAAGAAAAAAGTTGAAAATGGGCTTCTGGTTCCAAGGATAATGGTGATAGAAGTGTCTTCCTAGGACTGAGTGCAAGCTGTACAAACACCAGGAAGTTTTCTGCTTCCTGCTAGTTATAGCCCTATACTAGTTACAAATGTGTTTGTTCTAATAAGGTGGTATCTAAGGAACTGAGATCAATTCCATTATATCTACTTGCTTTTGAGTAGATGTCGTGATTTCAAGTTTCTCTTACATTGGAATCACCATACTTAAATTTAGATTTCCATCTAGATTCTTATCTAGTTGTCCAGAAATGGAGCTGTCAGCAGCATCTACCTGTTGCAGAAGAAGAATCAGCTCATATTGTTTCCAGTTTTATAACCCAACATGATAAAAAAAATGAGTTATTAAATGAATGAATGAATGAGCTTCTCTTTTTCTTTCCTCTTGTGTCTCTTCAATTTATACTTTCTGATCAAACTGAACATTCTTTTTGCTCAAATTATTTGATTAGACTCTAATTTGAGGCCCATAATGAAATGGCATGCATTCTTTATGGACCCAAATTCGAACAGACCTTAATTTGAGACCATAATGAAGAAGATATTTCCTCTTACACTCCTCATCTCACCGGTAGAATTCGCTTATGATCGGAGTTTTTTTCCACTGGACGCCTACGTTGGTACTCTGCTCTATTTCAATTTTTTGTCAAGTGTTTGAAGACTGTCTGAAAGACTAACTCTTTAGACATTTTCCTAATGAGTGGGGAAACATATGCATAAAATTCTCCTTTGACTCAGTTTTGCAGGTTCCCATTTTCATTTTATTGTCTCTTCTCTTTAAGCTTGAGGCATAAATCAGTGTAATAGAGGGGGCAGGAAGTAAATGGATAATTTCAAAAAGATTTCACTTTCATATTTCTGAAGGGTAGAATTTATTCATTTATCACCAGCTAAAGTTTCTACATTCATTATCAAAATATGGCACCTAGAAAACCTAAGTCATAATATCCATAATTCAGAAAATATGCAAAAGAATTGAGCAGTTTTGTAATCCCTGCTCATAGCGATTCATCAAAATCTATGGTTAAGGTCATCTTTGTCACCACTTGTTTCAAGCAAAGAGAACAAATTTAAATGGCCACCACTTTCCCTTCCATCTACTGAAAGTACGCTAATATTGTCAGTGCTTTGCCTTGGTTATTACCTATCTCAAACTAAATGCATGGCTGAGAAATAAGATTGTGTACAACAAGGTTGCATAAGGTTCTTATACAACAAGAATAATGTTGCTGCTAAAGACACAGATCGTCCAGTCAAACTGGAGTATAAACCAAGCTGCATCCCATACAGGCTGTGGAGCTTTGCACACATGGCTTAGCCTCCTTAGGAATAGTTTCTTCACCTATAAAACGGGAGAATAATGGTACTTCTGTCACAGTATCAGGTGAGGTTAAATGAGATAGTTGCTGCAGAGTTCACAGTGCTTAGCAAAGGCAAGATGCACTGTAAAAATAGACCTTTATCATTTATGCTGTAGATATTAAAACAGAAATAGGGTGAACTCAGGTAGGAAACACAAAGGAAACAAAACTTTCTAATACTCCAATATCTGCTGAAGATATCTTCTTAAAAATACCTGTCATTTCCAGACTTCTTTAATAAGAACCCAGCACCATTGATATAAAATGTCTGTTTCTAGAGATCCTTTAGAACAAAAGAATGAATTTTATTGATGGTGATATAAGTTTTGGATTATAGAGAGGATAGTCATACATCCCAGTCTGCACAATAGAATCTTGGTTTATACCTGCTGTCACATGTAATAAATATAGACTAGCATCTAATTATATTCACAATAGCGTTTTGGTTTGGATAATAAATTATATGATCAAATTACTTTGAACGGTGTAGAACCAGAAGAATTTTAAGAACAACTTTCCCGGCCCCTCAATTTTCTTTCTGTAATTTTTATTTTTGCTCGAGCACATATTCCACAGATAGATTGAAGCAAAATATAAGGAAACATATATTTACTCACTAATTAACAATTCAATTGGTCTATGTAGCTAGTAGTTTTAATCGCCTGCAAAATATGATCTATTTCATTATTATTGGCAATCTAGTTTCTATATGAAGATTACAAATCAGATTCATAGTTAACGTACATACAACTCATCAAACCACTACCCATTTGCATGTGATCTTTGAACTCTGAGAAATCCAGAAAAATCTAAACTAAAATTTATACTCATTTACTTCATTTTCTGCATGTCACAAATCCAAGGTTATCTGTTATTGTGGCTAATAATTTTTTACCTTTACAACATTTTCATAGAATTTGAAAGATATTCTACCAATAAGAGAAGAACTGAAAAATATTAGAGACCTAGTATAGAGGCAGATATCTCACAGTCACTTTTATATGGTAACCATGCTGACATGTTTTGAAGAAAAATGATTGTTTTATGTACTTTATACATACACGTATTTCATGTTTTAAATTGAAGAATGAGAGGACTATTATCTATGTTTGGGGACAATTTTCCATGGACCTCTTGTATTTTGGTACATTTTGTGAGCAAAGATCCTGGGTACTTGTATTCTGAATTATCTTTTCATGGATGTTGTATAAAACAGCCTTGTATGATTAAGATATTGTCTTCCTTCAGAGATGAAGGAAAATTGTTCATATTTAGTAAAGATAATGACTTCCCTCTGGGTAAAATTTGTACACATTTGCTTGCATCCCATTATAAAAATATTAGGGTTTCCTAAGCTAAGGATTCCTCAGCTGCATTGCCTCCATAGGATTTGGGGTACATGGGCACCAGCATGCTGCCTGCTCCAGTATAATAATAAATCCTTTGTCTCTGACCCAGGGCTCTTGCATCATCAGTCAACATCAATGAAACTATGGCAGTCTCACTGGTTAGTTTGCAAATGGGGAATATGTCAGATCCTTCATAGTTTTTGACATTCAATTGAACCATAATTACAAACACATTAATAATATTAACTGATATTTGATTTTTGTAATTACATTTTACCTATATCTGCCTAGGGATATTTCTTTCCATCTATCTATCTATCTATCTATCTATCTATCTATCTATCTATCTACCTATCTATCTATGTTATCTCTATCACCTATTTATGCAAAATATAGTTTGAAATGCATTATTTTAAAATATGAGCTATATTTTACAACTATAGCAACTAAGAAACTATAACTTCATACAAATGCAAAATTTGGCATGACATTGAAACTCATTTTGATTAAGTAATAGTGATTTTCTTATTTTTGAAGCTTAACCCAAATTTTCTTTAAAAATTCCTGTAATGATTTTAAATATATATATATATATTTCCAAATGTTAATTCAACTATCATCATTACTATTAATGAAGAGAAATTTCATATAATATTTTTTAAGTAGAGCAGAAAAGTCTATAAACTAAAAATATATTTTTGCTAGGGACGTGTAACAATGAAATCTGAATTTTAAAACCTTAAATTCTACAAAGATATTTCAAAAAGGACTTTCCTTCTTTCTTCAAATTATAGTCCATTCTTTTTTTTTTTCCTGACTCATTCTTGGACACCTTAAACCATTCATCTCATAGTCACGAAAGTGATTTATAGAAAATAACTGGTGTCACTCTCTGTTCTAAAACTCTCTAGTTCACCATCTCTCTTACTGGATAAAGCTACATAACAAGCTTTGCAAGATCACCCATAACCTGGTGCTGGAGTAAATCTTCAGCCCTAGCATTCTTCTATTCCCTAGAGTTACAAGAATGCCAAATTAATCTCACAGCATCTCACATGTAATACAATGAAGATTTTACATGCATCACTGTGATTTGCTTTTCCGTCTACTTAGAATTCTCTTTCTTCCCTGCCCCCATACTTTTTCCATATTCACAAACTTAAATCTATTCATCCTACAGGTTTTTATATAGGTGAATAAGTTTCCAAGGATAAATTTATAATCTTCCAGGCTAAATGAGTACCTCACACTATTGAATTTGTTAGAATTCTCCTGTATTATTTAGAGCAGGGGTTCTTAACCAGGTGTTCATAACATATATTTCATGTATTTAAAAAAGTACAATTCAGTGTTTTTTAACATATTCACAGATAGATGCAACAATCACCACAGTCAATTTTAGAACATTTTCCTCAACTAAAATGAAATCCCTTAATGCTTTAGCTACACCTCCCTTTACCCTCATATTCCCCCTGCCCCAACCCTTGGTGATCACTAATCTTTTTGTTTCTGTAGATGTCCCTGCTCTAGATTTCATACAGATAGAATCATACAATATGTGGCCTTTTGTGACTGGATTTTTCACTTATCATAAGGTTTTCAAGATTCATCCATGTAGTAGCATGTGTAATTATTTCATTTCCTTTAATGGCTGAATAATATTCCTTTGTATGGATGTACAACATTCTATTTATCCATTCACAAATTGATGGATACTTGGGTTGTTTATAACTTTTGGCTATTATGAATGATACTGCTATAAATATTCACTTACAAGTATGCTCATGGGTAGTATGTAGGTTTATTTTTGGATATGTTTTCATTTCTCTTGGGTATATGCCCAGTAGTGGAACTGCGGGTCATATGATAACTCAATGTTTATTTAATCTTTTGAAGAACTGTCAGGTTGTTTTCCAAAGCAGTTGCATCTTTTGCATTTTTATTAGCAGTTATAAGAGTTCGTATTTCTCTACATCCTCATCAACACTTATTATTTTCTGACTTTTAGATTCTAGCCATTCGTTATGGTTTTGATTTGCAATTTCCTGATAACTAATGATGTTGCACATCTTTACCCATTGAGCACTCTTGCCTTCTCTACCCCATAAATTGAACCACATTGTTGATATATTTTTACTATTTCCACCACTGTATTGAAAACTTTCCCCAAGGACCTTGTAATTGTCAAATCCAAATGGTATGCCATTATATTCCTGTGTGTTTGTTACTGTTTTTAACCTGAAATCTTTGCAATGTTGGTGCCTTTGACAACTCCTTTAAAAAAAAATGCTTTCCTTCCATCAGTGTAATGGTCATATGTGTCTTTACTATCTTTATGATTGTCCTGATTAATTTTCTCTTGCATACTATATTCTGCCACCTGTACTACAAATTGTTGGTATTTTTTTTTCTTTGAACTTCTATTTTCAGTCTGTACCAATTCCTGAAGTAAGATCATCTACTCTTATAAACTTTTAATTCCTAAATAAGTTATTATAAATTTGTCTAAATGGATATACACATCCTGGGGCCTTGCCACCGAGCATGGACCACTGTTCACATCATAGACCACACTCTCTCCTACACAGTTCTGCATGGTATATGCTGATGGAAAATAGCCTACATCCGTCACCGCAATGCCACTCAGGACAACCCCCAAGTTATATCATTTTACAAATATTTATATGTATAGTGAAAAATTTGATTTTTACCAACAATAAAAAATAAATAAATAAATGATACATTATACATTGATACAAATCAATAAGAAAATTTTAGTACAGGAATAGACATGTCATAGAAAGAGATACATATAATGAACATATGAAAATGTTCAATCTCATAAATAAAGAAATATAAACTAAAAATAAATAAATAAATAAATAAATAAATAAATAAATTTGACTAAAATGCCTCCATAGAATGTAATTATAAATTTAGAACTCCAAATATTTTGTCTTAACCTTCCCATTAGACTTAATAAGAAAAAAATTAATGGAGGAGCTCTTGAAACATGTTTTGTTTTGTTTTTTTTGCAAATGCCAAATACTATGTTAGCTCTTGATCTTTGTTTAGAACAAAAACAAGAAGTCTTGAGAATCTGTATGATACTCACAGAACAGCAGAAAATTCAAATTATCTTTTATATGTGCTGAATCTTTTCATCAGAATAGAGTTACGTTATTGAATTTGTTAGAATTCTCCTGTATTATTTAGAGCAGGGGTTTTTAGCCAGGGGTCCATGAGCTTGAATTGAAATTCATGAAAACATTATTCTTTTGGGGATATGTTGGTGCAGGTATGATATATTTATTAAATAGTACACAGCATAGTATGGACTTAGTAAGGGGCCCATAGTTTTCATCTGACTGGCAAAGGGGTCTGTGGAACAAAAAAGGTTAAGAACCCCAGATTTAGATTTTTTTTACAATATTATCTATATTCCAATAACTATCTGGTAATTTAAAAAGAAATCCTTTGTGACTCTTTCCATCAATAGATGAGTACATTTCTCTTCCCCTTGGGTTAAAAGTGGGTTCTGTTTCTGCTCCTTTTTGAACCTGTATATCAATACGATGGCCTTTGACCAGCAGAAATGGGCTAAAGCGATTCTAACATTGGAGTCTGGGTATTGGGAGATACACATCCTCTATTCTCATCTCTCTGGGACTAATCCCATTTTAAAACTTAAGTTTCATACTCTGAGGAAGCTCAGTCTAGCAACCTGGAGAGCCCCTGTGAGCAACTGGAAAGTGTGAGGGCCAGATATACAAGCCCTTCAAAGTGATGGTCCATATTAATTCTCTATCACCAGTTCTTTCCCTGGCAGCTACAGCTGAGTTTTCAAGCCAACAAACCAACATCTAGTCATGTAATTGAGATCTTTTTTTGGATCATCAGACATTTACGAACTGCTTTAGCCAAAGCCATGTGAAGCAGTGAGGAGCCATCCCTGACAAACCCTGCCCAAACTGTAAAACAAAAAGTAAGCAAATCTTGTGGAAGAATACCCAAAACAGTATGTAATCTGCAGATTATTTACATTCTAAAGAATGTATTTGTTAAAATATTTGTTGTAGAGTATTTTGTTTGTCCACTTATAGATGTAAATTGAGTTTTCAGAGTAGGTTCAAAATTCTCATCTACTTCAATTTAATTACTACTACTGATATTTTTCTTATTTGAACCCATAAGAGTATTTCAGGATATAAAGGATACTAGCACATAATTAAGAGTTATTCTAATGATCTTTCCTTTCCACTCAAAATATTATTTTAAAATATTCATATTATATTGACTTCAGTCTCCTGCCTATGAGATTCTTTCTTTTTCGTATGACATATGTTCTTTACCTTTAAACACCTGAAGCAGATGCACCATGAAGTTAAGTGAGTCTAGCCAGGGGTCCACATAAGCATGTTTTTATAAAATATGCAAGGATAAAATCTTTAACATAATTTTTGAAAAATGCTGCATCTTTGAAACTTGACTTCTAATCTGCAATTATCTACTTGTGGGGTGATCTCAGAGTGGTTATGGTCAATTTTGGGATCGAGCTATGGGGAGATGATTTGGGGCACAGTTAGTTAGGGTTTAGAAGTATTTAAGTTCACAGTAACTTGCATATAGCTGTATGCTATTTCATGCCTTCCTGACGTAGGAATATCTTCCTGAAATACTTCTATTGACTCACTCTTCTGAGTCTTCTGACTCACGCAATGTCATGACACCAAGGAGTTGTACAATATATGCTAATATAGCTCATTCTCTTAATCTCATCAGAGAAAAAGCTGTCTTCTTCACAGTTCCTAATTTTTCTGGCTCTTGATACCCTGCAATTTTTATACACATTTATTTCAAGTTCATCTAGCTGCCAATGTGGATTTTTAAACAGTATAATGAGATGATCTGCCCACTATAAAGCTGTTCACACTTTTGCAATATGGGTACAAAACCGTTTCAAGCATTTTAGATATATTTTCAAGATCTTAGAAGAGAAACCATTGCACAAATGAAATGCAAAATTTATTCAAAAAGTTGATATGACTCAAACATATCAATCAACTTCAGTTTAAAATAAAGATTTGAATATTTTAATAAAACACATAAAAGAAAACAGATGCTTGAATTGGACATTCATGAAGGGCACCCTTCTGTCGGATTAAAATTTATTTATTGAGGAATTGAGAGAAAACTCAGATAAAAAAATGGAATGTGGAGTAATAGTGATAAATATAAGCAATGAAATAAATGGAAAATATTTTGACATTAAGAATCAAAATTTAACAAAAAATTATTATCATCTGGAAGGCAAGAATTCATTAAGAGGAATAAATAAATTGCAAATATAATTCATGTCTAAGAACTTCAATTTTGTTAATCCATTTATCATAAAAAATGAGTCATAAGAACACATTACAAAAACATGTTTTTGTTTATTTGATGTATAATACTGATATCAATGAAGATATTTTGACATACTACAAAGTTCACCTGTTAAGGTGTACAGTTCAATGTTTTGTAGTGTATTCACAGAGCAGTACAATAATCACTGTAATTTAGCAGTCACCATCACCATACCTGAACACACACACACCAATTCCGTATACCCGCTCACCCTTATCAACCCGAGGCAACCACTAATGTACTTTCTTTCTCTATAGGTTTTCTTATTTTGGATATTTCTTATAAGAATAATCATACAACATAGTCTTTTGTGACTGGCTTCTTTGATTTAGCGTAATGTTTTTGATGTTCATGCTTGCTAAAGCATGTATAGGTTCTATTGCTGAAAAGTACTCCAGTATATGGATAGATCACATCTTTTAATCAGTTCATCAGTTAATGGATATCAGTTTGTTTCCAAATTTGCTTTGATCAAAATACTGTTATGAAGATTTATGTGCAAATTTTTGTGCTGAAATACAGGTATGTTTTTATTTCTCTTGGGTAGATAATTAGGGATGAAATTGCTAGGTCATATGGTAACTATAGTTCTAACATTTTGAGTAACTGCCAAACAGTTTTCTAAAGTGGTTACACCATTTAAAATTACCACCTGCAATGTATTAGATTTCTAATTTCTCCACATACTTGTCAAGACTTGTCATTGTCTCTTGTTTATTATAGCCATTCTGGAGGGCATAACGTAGTATCTCATTGTGGTTTTGGCTTGCATCGCCCTAATTAACTAATCATGTTGAACATCTTTTTTGTGTGTTTATTGGCCTTTTGTATAATTTCTTTACAGAAATATTTACTCAAATCCTTTGCCATTTTTATTTTGCTTATTTGTCTTTTAATTAGGGGGCAATTACTTTTTTATTTTCAGGGAAATTTTAGGTTTATAGAAAATCATGCAGAAACTGCAGAGTCCCTACCCTCTATTAACATCTTGCATTAATGAGTACATTTGTTACAATGGATGAAAGAATAGTATTGTAATTGTACTATTAACATGTGCATAGTTTACATTAGGGTTCCCTGCTTGTGTTTTGCAGTTTTGCATTTTTTATTAATAGACTTTATTTTTTAGAATGATTTTAGGTTTACCGAATAATTGATCAGATAGTACAGAGTTCCCATTTAACCACCTCCTCTGAAGTTTCCTCTATTGTTAACATCTTACTTAAATATGACACATTTGTTATAATTAATGAACCAATATTGATACATTTATATTAACTACTGTCCATAGTTTATTTAGATTTTTTTAGTATTTACAGAATGTTCAAATTTAGTTTTGCCTCCAATATTAAAGTAACTTTTCCAACCTCTCCCTTATCCTGTAACTCCTCACAATTTCATGCAGGGGAAGATGCTTCTTAAAATAATGATGTCAAGAGAATTTGTAATATGTTGGAGACAGATTTTGAGTGATGTTAATGAGGTTTGAGTTGTACCCTCACTCTATGAGCCTTTTTCAAAGCCTTGGATGGAGTCCTAGAAATGTTTTCACATTATCATGATTTTCTTAATTTAAAAAAAAGTAAATTTTCCTATATATTTTTATAAAGCGTCAAATCCTTGCAAAAGCTTCAGGCCTCACAAAACTTAGACCAACCCTATGCCTTCTTTATTATTCCATAATGTAAGTCAACACCAAATCAGCATGGCATCAAATTTGCCATGGTGCGTTAAAGATTTCAAGTTACTGATGATGTTTTAACTGTGAATAAATCTAGGGCATTCCAGCCAGAGGAAACCTGTTCTCTGGGGCTCAAAGTAGTGTGGTAGGAAAATAAGTGGCATTTTACCTATTAATTATTCCTATTAGAAGGTAGGATAGAATCAAATGCATTTTGATTGTTTGAGTTCATGCCAATTCTGTTTGAATACTATCTCTCCTTGAGATTAACACTAGTCCTTGATAGAATAAAGCCACTTCAAATTTAGTATCTATTGACACATTCCTTATCATGTCTTTTGAGCACATTGTTCCCTACATTATTCATGTCCACTTGAAGACACTTGTGAGAAATTACTTCTGAGACTTAGCTTAAAAATTATAATGCTACAGGCAAATAATTTTATTTTTATCTCATGGATATGGTGAATTGTATGAATTATTCAATTTCTGAGAGGTTGTTAGAAAGCTGAGAGCTAAAATAAAGTTTCATTTACTTAACATGGCTAATCTTTATATAATGTTTCTTTTTTTTTTTTTCTTTTCTCCCTTTTCAAAGATTTATTTTTTATTTTATTTATTTATCCCCCCCCCCGCTGCCCGCGCCACCGTGTCCACTTGCTGCACGTCCCCGTCCCCCGCCCGCCGTGAGGCCCTGCCGCACCAGCCCACGGCGCCGCGCGAGCAGGCCCGCCCTCACAAGGAGGCGCTGGGAAGCGAACCGGGGCCTCCCACATAGCAAAGGGGCGCCCCATCCATTGCGCCACCCCCCACCCCCACCGTGAGGTTGCTGCACCAGCCCACCGCACTGCCCAGGCCGGCGTGCCACCACAAGGAGGCCCCAGGACGGGAACCCGGGCCCCCCGCAGGGCAAACGGGGGCTCCATTCACCGAGCCACACCCGGCCCCGTATATAACGTTTTTCTTTAGCCTGAATCGACCTAACCCTTGCTTGCCGCCTTCTTCATTTTATATAATACGATTTTGCAAGACACCTTAAATTTCCTTCTAGAATAAGACAAGATATGTAAAATATTAATAAATAATGAATACAAGTAAGACTGAGCCACCGAAAAAGCCTAACTTTATGGGAATAGCTCATTAGCTCTATGGCATTGTTTTGGCACTGACAAAATTTACCTAAATTCCATCTTGCTATTAAAAACAACAAACAAAAAACAAAAACTTCTCTAATAGCTTTCAGTTAGACGTTTTATGCTAGTACAGGTTCTAAGATTTGCTTTGCCTAAACAAGTACATCTATTTCACCAAATAGATTCTGCCCCAGATTTTTGCAAGCTGCTATTGATCACATGATTGATGTATGGATTGCTGCAAAAATTAAGGTCTCTTCACTACACACTCAAGACTCACCTATCTATCATAAATCTTGAATCAATCCTGAAAAGCACTTTAAGGATTTTGTCTATAATTGTACGAGTGTCTCGATTAATTTTATGACTTCAAAGACCAAAATATCCAGTGTTGCTACATTAGTACTGTATATCTATTTATAAAAGTTTCCTAACTAAAGTTCCCTTTAATCCAATACTTCTTGGCATCGTGCCCCTCTCTTGCCTGGCCAGTCTAAACTAATTTATATTTCCTATACTTCTAGCCATAGATTAGGTGTTTGATCCAAAAAGGAACAACAGTGTACCACATGCATAATTCCAAGAAGCTCACTGTTTAAAATACCTTGTTTGCCCTGTCCAAAAACTATTGCTTTCCTTGTGTTGATTGGACTCCCAATATGGGTTTGTGCTTCTAGTCCCACATCTGATCTGTGTTCTTTGCCTTCCCATCTCCAGTGAGCCATGAGTCTGAGGTTTCAGTGAGACAGTAAAGCCACCAAATGGACAAGGAACATTGATTAGCGTAGGTGAACCCCATGTTTCATCTGAAAACTCTCATTCTGGAGCCACACAACTCACAAGTTACAGAACCCAGCCTGGTCTTGTTTGTTGTTATTTTTGTTTGTTCCCAAAGCTATTGACAAAAGATAATGAGAAATGTTTGTTGTGAAAATTTCTCTCTTTTTCTCTTTAAGAAGCATATTTCCTTTTTGTTCTGGTGGTCTTGGGGTAACTGTCATGTAAAACTTTCTACACAAGTAATAAAAATGAATATAAACTGACCCCTTCGAAATATATCCATACAACAATTGACTTTTCAAAAACTCATAATCTAACAGTAATATTTTAATCCAACCTCCTCCTAGCTTTCATGAAATAGGGACATATATTGAATGATGGCTCTGCTTCTATAGACTCTCCATACATAATCCAAAGGAAATTTGGAAATGCTCTCACTACCAAACATTTCCCCAATTGAATCACTTCTAAAATTTATATCAAATGTATTGATTTTCTGGATCGAAAAATAGCCTTGCCAGAGGCATACCTGTTACTGTTATGTCTTATTTTTGCACTTTTGCACTAATGATTATTAATCAGGGATCCTATGCTTTAGAGACTCAATAATGAGTACAGAAAAGTTGGAATAGGAATACTGCTGTCTATGAGGACACATGTGCTAAGAGTAATGGGTGATGATATTTCAAGAGCTGAGCAAATAACAAGGATGGGAGATATAGAGCTACAAAATCTGTAACAGACAGACTCTTAAGCTAGTTTATCTATTGCACATTGCATGGCATATTAATACTATGGAACACTGAAATCATCAGATTAGTCTGCTACCATCCATAAATATCTTTCATGATTAATGATCAGAATCCCTCATAATAAACATGAGAATAGGGAAGGATATTCTCTTCAAGGTTTTGGCATATATTCGGTTTCTGTAATTACAGGATTGGCAACAGACCTGAAAACAACTTTGTGTTTTGACCATATTTTTTTCTGGATGTTCTATAATAAACATTGGCCATTAAATAGGATGACTTTGTGATGGTTCACACACTATCCTTTCAGCAACAAAATGATTACTTGTTGAAATATATTAAATCTCAATAAAATGGGTCCTAAAATAAATCTTCTAGAATTGTCCCATTTTAATAGTCAAGATAGGTCAGGTTATATTTCACAATGACAGTTATTAGTGACTTATTTCAGCAGAGGTTTATTTCTTGCTTGCACCAAGTTCAGATTAAGTCTGGCATTTTCTGGGCAGCTGTCTCTGATGTGGTGCTTCAGTGATTCAGCTGCTTCCATCTTGAAGTTTCTTCATCTCAACCCAAAGACTCATGGACACCACAGTGGAGAAAGAGAAAGCTTGAAGAACACACACTTTCTCACATGTATCTCAATCTGAAAATGACACCTACTTCTAATAGCTTATTGGTAAGAACTGGGCACATGTCCCAGAGGAGGGCTGAAAAGTGTGGTCCACCCAAATGAGTAAATGAGTAGAGAATTGAGCATTAAAATGTCTGCCACACTGATAGACAGAGATTTGAAATGATTTTCTTAATGAGGTCTTTTTGGTAATATAAAATCAATTCTGTCTAAATTATTGTTGTTTTGTTGTTCTGTTTCTGTATTTGATTAGATATGAAAACAAATTTTTGAATAAATCCCACTAGGAACCAGGCTATTTCCTCATTTGAATTTAGGGAATTATATTACATAAAATGATTAAGTCACTAAGCTTAGAAAAATTAATTTTATATGAGAAAATCAGAGGATTATATGTTATTTTACTAAGCATTACATAAATGTCAAGGTGTCTTGTATTTGATTCCTACAGATTCCTTATTTTTACAGTTTGTTTCCCTTTGTAAAGTTCTTCCAATATAGGTATGCAAAGGCAGGGCAGAATTAAGCATATAACAAAGTCATTGGGATGAGCAAGGTTTAGAAGCACTCTGAAGCAACCGTCATTTCATTTGCAGTATATATTCTTTTTTTTACCCCCTGCATTAACCACATATAGGCTACTAACCATCAGTCACCCTGCATTTCTCAGTTTCAGGATGCCATGAGGATATATATATATATAAATATATATGTAAAATATAAATTTCCAAGCCATATTTCTGCTTTACTGGCTAACATCACTGGCCACTCATTTTCCCTGACCATAAGATAGAATTATATATTATATTTTTATCCCATCAATGGACATATAATAAGAAATTGTCATGCTTTCTTAAGCATTGTCATAGTATCCCATATCAAGAATCTGTGAGGTCATATAAATTGAAAAACATCTTCAGAAAAATCATCTATTATGTAATATTTTTTCAGTTATAATCTTGCACCTCCCTCATGACTATAATATTAGGGCTAAACTTATGTAATTAAACGAAAATACATATGCATTTATTCTTGAGTCCATTTATTTATACTTTTCTTGAAGAGATTTTTTTTTTTTCTAGAGAAAATACAGTCAACAATTTTAGTCTCTTGCTTTTTTATGCTGTTGGTAATAAGATTATATAGAAATGGTCATGTATTACATAGCATTTTATGTTATATCACATGTTTTACTGGGTAAAAAAAATGAAATAGAATGACAAAAGAATTTGGATAGGTGTATTTTTTTTCATTGTAAACCTTTAAAAAAATTGGCATTATAACAATAACAATAAAATATAATTACCTTTGACTTAATAGATATTTGCTTTACTTTTTTCACCTAGGATAGAACTTATAAGAATCTGACCCATTTTGAAATTAGTGGATGATTTTTCTCAATGACAAGGAAAAACTCACCCTAACTCTGAATTTTCCCAGGACATTATTAGTTTTGCACTTTTGAAAAGTAATTATCAAAATGCAACCGTAGCTCAGTCTTCCCCTTTATTCTTATTTTTGCTTTAAATTTTTATGTGAGCTTAAATATGTGCCTCCCTTCATGAAGCAGTATGCACTGAGTCCTTTTTGTGTGATTCATCAAGAAAACATATTCAAAAATGAATATAGCTTTATTTTAATTACACTGTGAATTAGTCTAGGTTTAACAACATTTTAGGATCTAAAACTGATTAGGACATTTAATTTTCAAAAACTGTTAAATGCTAATTTAGGTAAAATTCTATTTCTAAGGAAAGTTTATTTTTTAATCTGATGTGTACTCAAATTTTGGTATTAAAAGAATATCAATATACATTGAATTATGTCTGACATTTCCAATTTTGAAAATCATCTTGGAAAAAAATTAATGAAGAAATATCAAAATAAAGTTTTAAAAAAAAACAATTTTCTTGATGCATGTTATTAAAGCATACAATTCATCTGAGGTGTACAATCAATGGCATTTGTTGTAATCACATAGTTGTGCATTCATCACCTCAATCATTATTAAGAGCATAAAGGTTGTTTAATTTAGTAAAAAATAAATGAAAATATATTCCATTTCAATTGCACTTTTTCTTAGTAAATTTTGTTCTTTGTGTATTTTATAGTGCATGATCTTGCACATCCTTTATTGGTTGTTTTTTATTGCTTTTGATTTTCTAATACCACTTATAAGTTTAAAAATGTCATATTAAGTCTAAGTCTGATGTTAATGTCCTCACATTTTGTTCCTGTTACCAGCACTTTTTTCTATTCCTTTATCCTGTAACCTATCTATCTTTGTTTATAAGTTTTCAAAGGACTTGAACTTTGAAATACAGCCCTACATGTACCCAGGTTCTGTTAAATTATGAATAAATTAACGGTGATGTTAATTGTTGAATAGGTGCTGTTTATACAATTTATCAGTTTCTTTGATGAGCAAAAACCTGAGCTATAAACAAATCCAATGTAATTAATATTTGTAGCAGTATACTGCTGTGGAGTAAATTTCATGCTCTCGCTGTGTGTCCTTGAAGATACCATTTTTCTTTATATTGACTCCTCACATAAACTTCTCCAAATGAGGAAGAGTGCATTTTGATTGATAGTTATATGGGGTTGGAATAGGAATGCAAATCTCAAATTAATTTTAGAGGTATCTACATTTCTGCAGAAAGCCAAACCTTATTACCCCCACTTATACAAGAAATAATATAGGAGACAGCCTCTTTAGGAAAGGTTGGTCATTTGTAATTCTGACTATAACTGGAAGCATAAGATAAGTATTAGTAAATCCATATTACCTTTCTCCAACACAATCTGATGGATCTTGTGCTTATTTCTCTATTAATTCAAATTTGCATAAGTACTAGGTAAATTTTTTCTTCCATGAGGACCAAACATTTGTATTTGAATTTTCGAAGTATATTTAATTTTTTATGATATGCTAATAGTAATGATTAATTTCAGTAATATGTGTTTAGCAGACTATATTTGAATGATATTTTGACTTACAATAATTACTGGGTGATTTTTTTAAAAAATGAAAGATATTAGAATATAAGGAAAACAAACTCCTTGAATATGTCTCAGATTTTATGAAGTATTGCAATTCTTGGGTTGCATTTTCTTTTGCATACATTACATTCACTGAAACATATAAGTTCAACAATGATTATTAAATACTATGATATAAAATTATTGAGAACTTAAAGCATATATATATCAATAGATAATCAAATTATATTTCAATTGGAAGTGTTTTTGTTTCTATATTTCATTACACTTGATAATGGAAACATGACTATTTTAAGAATCAGAATACTTACCATAAGTATTAAAGAGGGAAAATTTAAATAGCTTTCCAAGAGGTAAAAACTGACACAATTTACATCTTTATCCAAAAGTACTACAAGTTATATCCATTCATCTTTGTTATTATCGCTGTTATTAATGGAACCATTTCTGACATAAAGCAAATTTTGTCATAATGTACTATACTCTGAATATATTGATGTATTTAGTTTGCTAATAATTTTCTGGGTTTATTTTGATATATGTTCATGAATTTTATTCTACTGTAATTTAATATTTTGTGGAGCTTCTATAAATTTACAGAAAAATCATGCAGAAGGTAGAAAGTTCCCATATTATAAACATTTTTTTAAAATAGAAAGAACATTTTTTTTTTAATTTACTTTATTTATGCCCCTTTTCCCCCAGATGGTTCGCTAGTCTGTCTTCTCATTGTTTGTTTGCTCACCTTCTCCAGGAGGCACTGGGAACCAAACACAGGGCCTCCCACATGAGAGTTCAGTGCCCAGTGGGCTGAGTCACATCTGCTCCCCGCGGGCTGCTGCATCTGCTGGCTGCTTCTTGCAGCGGGGGTGGTGTCTAGCTCTGTTGCGTCAGGAAGCAGCATCTGCTCCTCTTCTTTTAGGAGGCACCAGCACCCTAACCCGGGACCTCCCGTGTGGGAGGCAGGCACCCATGTGGTTGAGCTACATCTGCTTCCCTTAACATCTTTCATTAATGTGGGATCTTGGTTACAAGTGAAAAAAATGATATTATTATAATTATGCTATTGACTAGAACCCATAGTTTACATTAGGGTTCATACTTTGTGTTGTACAGTTCTATAGCATTTTTCTAAATTTTTATTCTGGTAACATATATACAACCTAAAATTTCCGATTTTAACCATTTTCAAATATGCATTTCAGTGGTGTTAATTGCTTTCACAATGATGTGCCACCACCACCACCTTTCGTTACCAAAACTCTCTTTTTATTTTCTCGTACCAAGTTTTTTGCTAGCTTTATAAAATGGCATGGGGCATTCTCTTTTCCACTATGTTAAATGATTAGAAAATATTGAAATTACATGTACCTCAGCATCTGAGAACTGATGGAATCATCTAGGCCATGCATGTGTATGTGTGTGCATTTGATTATTTATGATTACTAACACAATTTCTTTAATTGTAGTAGGACTACTGTATTTAGGTTTTGTACTTATTCTTTCACCTGTTTTTTTAGCTTAAAATTTTATAGATGTTTGCCCATTTCATCTAGATTTTCAAATTTGCTGACAATATTTCTTTATCATATTCTCTTTTGATCTTCAAAATAACTGTTGCTTCTGTAATAATGCTGACATTTTTATTCCTGATTTGTTTTTCATAACATTGCTCACCTTCTCTCTCTTCTTATCAGTATTTGACATTTTATTAATTTTCCAGTGAACATGATTTTCACTCTCTTAATATGCTCCATTGTATGTTTGCTTTTTATATTTTGCTTTCTATTAATTTATGACATTTTCTTGAAAGCATCTGTCTATGTTGTGGAGGCTGTTTTGCTGTTTGTTACCTGAAGTCCGAATAAGTATGCTTATCAAACTTTACATATTTTAGCTTGGATACTCATATTAACAATATATATAAGCATTTTAATAGCTAACATTTTTATTCTGTAGAAAGTTGTGAGACAACAGGACAGAATCAAGGTCAAACAAATTTGAAAATAAAAGGTAGATACTAATCTTATTGAATTGCAAATAGGCTAGATAGATAGATAGTTGGATGATAGATACATAGAGAAAGGTAATAGATACATGGATTAAATATTTTACTATGTATTCACTTTGAGGTTAAGATAATGTAGATGCAACCTTAATTTCTATCAGAATTTTATAATTAGTTCAATAATGTTCATTTGCTGACTAAGTCAATTCTACATATTTTACATAGACTCACACACACTTAGTAAAAATGTACTCATATTTCCTAACACTGCAGTAAAAGTAAATGGATATTTCTATAAACTGTATTATTTATTTATGGAACATGATCCTTTCATAAATTAAATTAGAGATAATTGCATTTAGGTACCTAGATGTTTCCATCAACTTCTCAGAAGGACTATAACTATATCAAGAAAGTCGGTATTATGCCATAGGACCAGAAAGCCTTGTGCTGGAAGGAAATTGGGTCATAAAGATCACCTAACTCTTAGTGGATCAACTTTGGTTATTTTAAATGTTGGTTTTATTGTCTATCATTAGTCAGTTGGAGTGAAGAGTGGCGAAAAACAACTATCTGATTAACATTAAACTCCAAATCAGTTTGCGCAATATCCTTAGCCAATGATATGTCTGAAATCAGGGCAGGACTCCCACCCTCCAATTTACCATTATTAATGAAATTCGAAACTTTAAAAAATATAGTAATTAATAGCAGAAAGGCGTGCAATTGACAACGTGCTGTCAACATGCATCACATAAGGCCATCTTAAACTTGAAATGAAGCTTAGCACAGGACAAGCAAACTAGAGCAAACACGAAAGTTTATCTCTTGTTTTTAGTGAGAGAGAAAACAAATTTTAAGATTTCTTTGAGATATAACAAAAACTTAATTTTTAAAAAGAAACATTTATCAAAAGAAAATTTAGAGATGTTCTCAAATAGTTATTTCATAAATATGTTAACTATTTCAAAGTAATTTAAAAATTTCCTTTGTTTACAAACTTTATTTGTCCCTAATCTATTGGCTTTTCTTTATCCTTACCTTTCTTGTTCTTTGGCATTTGCTAAAATGTCAATTTGTCTGAAGGAATCATTTTGCTATGGTGGTATCATCATATATATATATTAAATTATATACTGTCATCGAGTCAAAACAATTTTGTTTTATTTTGTGGGGCTTATAACTATTAAGATTTCAGTAATAAACTTACATTTTTTTTCAATCAACCAAAAGTCCTCTGTTTCCATTAGGCCAACATACTTACTATATTAGTCAAGGTTCTCTAGGGAAACTGAATCAACAGGAGATATCTGTCAATGATATGAGATTTTATAAGAGTCTCTCACATGACTCTACAGAGGCACAAGTGCAGGCTCCATAGGCAGGCTGCAAACCAGGGGCTCTGATGAAAGTCCAGTGAAGGTCCTTGATGAGTTTCTGGGAGATGCTGGCTGTCCAAAGATGAGCTGGGAAATTCTCACTGAATGTTGAAGTCACTTCCCCTTTTAAGGCATCCAACTGATTAGATAAAAGCCTCACCATTGCTGACAGCAATCTCCCTGATTGATGCAGATGTAATCAGCCATCCATGCAGTAAACTCACTGGTGACCAAAGTCCATAAATGTTCTTGTGTTACAATTAGCCCAATGTTTGCTTGACCAAACACCTGGACACAATTACATGGCTGAGTTGATACATTAGCCTAACCATCACAGTCCACCCCTTGTCAACTTGGCAACCACACTTAGTCTCTAAGTAAAAACAATAACAGACAAGCATACATATATATTTCCGCCTAACAGTGTTCAACTCTCCTGGTAACAACTGGAAATGCATAATTACCTACAGAATAGGGTGCAAGTCCTTGGGTAATATTCACTCTTAAACTAGACATCCTTAAATATTATGACATGAAACTAATATGACTTTTTATATGATCGGGGAAAAGGTTGGGGAATAACACAAAGAAATTATTTTGTGTACATGTACAATCATACTCATAATGAAATAAGGAAGAAAGGTTCATGACTATTACAGTCCTCATTTCTGTAACTGGTCACATGCGCGAAGTTCATATTTATCACTAACTTCTTCCACTACCCTTTCCATGTTCCTGTTACCCTCAGCAAGCACTTCTGGTAGCCTTAGTTCTTTGCCATTGTTAGTCCTGCTTTGATTGATTTGTTGCAATTTTCCATTGACTATAATCACAGGGCATGACAGTACTAGGAGGGGATCTCCTGTATTCCAGGCAAACTCTTCTTTACCCCCTTTATGCAGATGTAGTCCTATTTCCCCTTGATAGTCAGGTTCAATCACCCCAGCCAGTACAGTAATTCCCTTCTTTGCCTGTTCACTCACAGGTAAGAGGAGCTCAAAGTGACCAGGTGGCAGTCTTAACTTCCAGTTCAGTGGAAACATTGTTGTGTTTCCTGGTGGCAGCACTCATCCTTTTGGGACTAAAACCTGTAGGCCAGCAGAGCTTAAGGTTGCAGGGACAGGAAGCAAAAATTTTCCTAGTGTGTCACTAGGGGTGCCACTCCCACTTCCACCCCTTGAATCATGGACCCATGAATCCTGGTTAAGGGAGAAACATCACCATAGAGAGGACACTGATTCAGAGCATACACAGCCTCCTGGAGAACATTGCCCCAGCCCTGCAAGGTATTGCCACCTAGTTGGCGCCATACTTGAGTGTTCAAAAAGCCATTCCACCGTTCTTTTAATCCAGCTGCTTCAGGGTGATGGGGAACATGGTAA
>JAQZBX010027403.1:0-11403 GCA_029593785.1 Cabassous unicinctus
AAAAAAAAAAAAAAAAGAAAAACACAAAAGATATAACAAGCAGTTCACAGAAAGAAGTATAAATGATCTATAAGCATAAACTTTGCTTATAACTAAAGAAATGCAAATTACAATGAGAAGATGCCATGTTTCACCTAGTAGATGGGCAAAAAAATAAAAAGATTGATAATGCTTGCCATTAAGAAAGATGTGAGGAAAAGGAACTCTCAATGGCCTGTGATCAAACTAGCGTATTTCAAGGAACAACTTAGCAACAACGGTCAACATTAAATGTATTTAAATGTATATACCCTCTGCCCCAGCAAATCCTCTTATAAGAATTTTTTCAATAAATATATTCACATCAATAAAACCTGGAATATTCATCAACAGGGAAATGATTAAATAAAATATGGTGCAGTCAAGAGAGGAAAAGAAATACTATATATTTGTGAAAAAGAATGAAGCAAATCCAAATTACTGAAATGACAAAATATGTCCAAAGAATACTTTCAAGTTACAAAAGCAAGTTTCAAGGCAGTATGGATAGTAAAACCCCATCTATATTTTAAAAGAATATGATTATCACTAGAGCTCTATCTATAGATACCACTATATATTTTATAATACATAGAAAAGCCCCAGGTGAATACATAGTAGTCAACAGAAGGTAGAGAGCATAAGGAAAATTTTAACTTGCATTAGCACTTTTCATCACCCATTCCATATGATTTTATATATCTATATATTTGTTTTATGTACACATACATACACATGTAGTGAATATATATTATTAGAATAAGAGCAAAATTTAAATGATGAATAAAAAAAAATAAACTGTTTTAAAGCCAATTTTATATCTTTCCCAACTATAAACAATAACTTTCATTCAACTATCCATTCAAAAATTATTTATTGAGTGACTTTTATATGTCAGGCACTATTCTAGATGCTGAGGGAAAAATATTTAGCATGTTGGATGGCGGTAAATGCTACGTAGAAAAATAAAGCAGGAAGGGAGATGAGGAATGCTGGTGACAGGTTGTTGCAATCTTATGTAGGGAAAATGTGCTCTCTGAGAGGCTAACATTTGCGCAAGTATTTAAAGTAGGAGAGGCAGCAATTTATGTGGATACCTGATGGGGGAGAGGGGTAAGTTTCCAAGCAGAGGAAACAAAGTCCAAAGGTGCTGAGGAGGGGCCTGCATAAAAGAAGAAGAGCAAAGGCTACTCTGCTGGAACACTATGAGTAGGAGAGGAGAAATAAGAGATGAGGTGAGAGAGGTTAAGGGTAGAAGCTGCAAGTCCTTGTAGGATATTTTAAGGAATTTGGCTTTTACTATGAGTAAGAAGAGAAGTAACTGGAGGATTCTGAAAAAGTGACGTAATCTAACTTAAATTAGAAAAGACTGATTCATGCTGCTGTGCTGACTATAGGAGGCTATTTAATAATCCCCTGAAAACGACAGTGTCTGAGACTAAGGAGATAGCACAGAAGCCAATAGGCATGGTCAGATCTTGGATTTATTTTAAAGGTAACGCCAAGAAATGTGCTGATGGACTGGGTGGGAGGAATGACAGGAAGAAAGAAATCCAAGATGATTCCAAGATTACTAGTTGGTCTCAGGAACTGAAAGGCTAGAACTGATATTTACCAAGATGGTGAAGACGGCAACAGGAGCAGGTTTGAGAGGAAACTGTTCTAGGAATGTTAAGTCTGATATGATCTTAGACATGCAAGTGAAGATGCAGGGCAGTCAGCTGGATATACAAGGCTGGAATTCAAAGGAGAGACAGTAGTATTACTGACCCGAATTCCTAATACCTAAATAGTTTTATAAGTAATTGTGCCTTTCAGTCTAAATAAACTTGATAATCAGAATTTCTAACAGATAGAATTAAAAATAATTATTTTATAATTGAAAGCCCTCATGTTAAAGATTTTTTTGTCTGGGTTTTAAAAATTCAGTAGACAGTGACATCTGTTACACAGGATACAATGGTGTACTGCAATCAGAAATTTTCAAGATGCAAAGGAAGGGAAAGACCTATAAATATAAAGATAAGGAATTTGTAAGACTAAGAAAAATTCCTAAGGTTACAGTAAGGAAGAAAAGGTGTGTAACTGCAGAATGTCCCAAAATTGGGACAATTTAGTCAGCCAATTGACAGTATGAATAACCTATAGGCACATAACAGAGCTGCCCAATATAAGGCTAACAACCTACCTCAGACATATGTGTTTCTCCACTTGTTTTCTCCTCAGAAAATATTTCCAATCATGTATTGAAACTAAGTAAGGGATACAGGGTTCATTTTCCACAAACATCTTAGCAATCAAATGTTTTGTGACCCAGCAAGGAAAGCCACAGGTAAGGCCAGCTGGACTCGGCTCCAGCACAATGGCTGACATCCGTTCCAACTGGCCAGTGCCATGAGACGGCAGTGGTTAAAAATGTTACAATCACTTTTTTTCACACCTACACAAGTGTCAATTCCAGGTTACCTGAATATGAAAGACAAAATTATGATACTCTTAGAAGAAAATACAGGGAGTATCTTCATAACCTCAGAATAGGAAAGAATTTCTTAAATATGACAGAAAAACTACAACCCATAAAGTCTATAAATATATACAACTACACAAAATACAGAAAATAAAGAATAAAATGAACATAAAATACATAAAACATATATAAAATGTCTGTACATTGAAAGCAGCACAAAGAAAGGGTGAATAAATATACCACAATGTGGGAGAAGGCATTTTCAACTTGCTTACAAAAAAATAAATGACGAGATGCAACATCAAAGTACTAACAGCCAGAATATATAAAGAATTCCCAAGAATCAATAAAAAAAAAATACAAGCTTATCAGTGATACAAAATGAACAAAAGACTTGATCTAGAGTGTTTAAAAGAACAGGAAGCTCAAAAGACCAATGAACATTTGAAAAGTTGCTCAACTGCATTAGAAATAAGGAAAATGTAAATTAAGGCACATGATGGAGAATTACAAGCCCATCATATTGTTAAAAATTTAAAAATATCAGAAAACCAAGAATTGGCAAGGATGTGGAACGAAGACTCTTATTTACTGCTTATGAGAGCATATGCTTGTAAACTACTTTAAAATAAAAGTAGTTCAGCTTTACTTAGTAAAGTTGAATATATGGGTATACTATAATGCATAAATTCCACTCTCAGATATTTACCACAAAGAAACTCTTCATGTGTGTACCAGGATTTGTGTACAAAAATGTTCATAGAGACACTGTTTAAAACAGCCAAATACTAAAAACAACCCAAATTTCCAACAAAAGAAAAATGGATAAACTACTATGGCATAGGCTTGCCTATGCAGCAGTGAAACCGCTGTGAAACTGTACAAACTATAGCAGCATAAATCTACAGGATTGAGTTTCACATTGTTAAAAGAATGAAGCAAGCCATGAAAGAATGCATTCAATAATGAGGCCCACCCTGGAATAATGAGGTCCCCAGGAATCCCCACCCTGGTTTGATATTTGATATTTTGATATTTCAACCTACACCATCACTCCTGATCCCCCTTATCCTGTTCCACTTTTTCCATAGCTCTAAACACCTTCAAACATGCTATCTACTTGGTCATTATTAGGCTTGCTGTTCACTGTCTTCTCAGCCATATTCTACTCTGAACTCTTTATGAACAGATCTTTTATAATATTTTTTTTCACAGATATAGCCAAAGCACCCAAAACACTGCCTCATATATAGCATGTGCTCAGTAAATACTGGCTGAATGAATCAGAATGATTCCAATTATATAAAGTTCAAAAACAGGAAAAGTTAAAAACCATATTATTAGCGGTTCATACGGACAGTAAAATTAGAAAGTCAGGCAATGACTATGACATAAGTCACAGTAGGAGCAACCTCTGGGGAAGGCAAGGCAGATGTGACAAGGGAAAGGCTCACAGGAAATCCCTTTATCTTAATCTGGACTTTAAAATATACATACACACACACATACATACATGTATACACACAGATACTTCATAATAAGAAAAGAAAGTTTTAACAACTTTTTTAGCCCCTCTCCCCACACCCATCCCCAGCTCACTACTAGGACCAAACACAAAAGTCAGGTAACAGCTAGAATAGTTCTTGCCACCAAAGAGTGGCAAACACTGTCTAGGCATATGACAGAAATTCTGAGATTTGCACTGATTCTATCATACTATTTCCTCTTGAAATGGAAACATATCAAGTATTAATCAACAGACGAGAATAAGAGTTTTCATATTATCCAAAGAGATCAACAGAAAAAAACTACTTCTAAGTGTCACCTGCCAGATGTGTCTTAATTTTGGATATCGGATGTACATCAAATATACCTGTATGCTGCCAAACTCAACATTCTCATAATGGAAATGTGCACATTCAGCCATCTTCGGAAAGTGGCCCTTGGTGAAGGGTAACCTGAAGACATGAAAATAAATCAGTAAGAAACAAGGAACTGAAAAGTCACAATTACTAGGTCTAAAGGGACAATGTGGTGGATTTCAAGAGCGCACATAAGCAAAAATATTCAATAAGCGCATGCACCTGAGCACATATCCAACAAAACCCTTTCAGAGATACACTGAAGCAAATGAAAATTACATTTAGTGCACAGGTCAAAGCCAAACAAACAAAAAACATCACTATATTCTCCTAATCTTGTCCCAAGTCAATGTTTATAGAAAAGCTGTACTTTCAGGTAATGTTACGGAAACTAACTGTGAACAGCCAGCTTCTATCAGAAACAGCATTACCACTACAAAATACAAAAACAGATTTTACCTGTGAATGTTGTCACAGCCCATCAGTCCTGGATTAGTGGATCTGGGTGCAGAATAAACATTTTTATCCTTTTCTTTTCTCTACCTAGAAGTGAATCAAAGCTATCTAACACTCTACTAGGGCAAGAGAAGGCTTTTCTGATATTTCACTTAACAGTCAACTATTGATATTTATTTCGAGCTTCTCAAAGGCAAAACTGAGATAAAGCAATCTCATAATTCTAAGTGAATGAGAGCAAGCAATAAAAGAACCAAGAAGGATGCACTTGATCGTTTCTGTGAAACAAAGGCAATCTAACAGACAACGATGTCAGTTGCTTTAAGAATAAGAATCAAGCATATTTTTAGACAAAAGACAGTCTTCAGACTTATTCCACTAAGTTCTGCATCACAACTTAAAACTTAACACATAATTAAATGTATGGACAGTAAGAGCCTATGCAGAAAGGAATCTAAATATAACCTTTAAGAGAACTAATTAACCGATTTTCAATTACAGGAATTTATTTAAAATCCACTGCAAAATTAATACTTACTTTTTAACATGTTTAACCTTCATACTGGCTGTACTGCCACACGTCTTAAGAGTGAGGTCCCCAGGAATCTCTGGAACATCTGCTCCTCTTGCCTTAAAAAAAAAACAAAGACAAAAGACTTATAACTATTCTTTTATATTAACATATTTTTAAAAGCATATTATAGTTAATTTTAATGCCTCTGCTGACTTTCTACCAACAATAATGCATATTAATTTAATAATCTCCTCTAAAAATTAAATTCACTTGAGTTTTAATCTTAAGAATAAAGAAAAAATTCACCTAATTTAAATATTTAGCTTTAAACTAACTGTGAAAATCAGAATTTTCATCGTCTTATAATCAAATTTCAAAATCAGCTATTATGCATCTCAGTTTAAACTAAAATCTCCCATGGGAGATGTTGGAATAAAATAACCTTGCTTATAATGATTAATAAAGGTTAAATGATAAAATAAACATGATTCAGGAGATCACAACAGCATTTCTCACGCCAAAATTTGAAATGACATGTATGCAATACTTGAAACTTACTCCTTAGATTGCCAAAGTTTAAAGAGTGGTAAATTTTCAACTTTATTGACACATACAGTTGCATTATTAAAAAACAAAACAATACAAACATTCACACACAAAAAAAAGGTTCTTCATACTTCTGGACAAAAGAAACAGCAAGCCTAAATATCTATCTTAATAAAAAAACAAACAAATATATGCCACATTATCTAGTATAAATAACAGAAAAACTTAACCTAAATTATTTTAGCCATCGCCACATGATCCAATGGGGCTTGGGGGAGGAAAATTATGGAATTAGCCATTAAAGTGGGTTAAAAGGAGAATCACAATTTCAGCTAGATATTTTTTAATGTCTCCTTATGAAAAAAAATAATAGCCATGACAGTTTAGATAAATGTTGAAAAACCATGACTCTTCAAAGAAATGAGGTAACAACATATGAACTTTTAAGAATTAACCATAGTTATATCACCAGAGTCCACTGGATCCAATTTTAGTTTATTTACAAAGATTGATACTTCATGATCAATCCTTATCAGAGATCTTTGTATTCCTTCTTAGAAAAAGAAAATTTACTTATTTTCTTTATTAATGGGGAAAAAGTCATTCGATCTTGCCGTTACCATTTGCTTCATTTGACTTTTTACTAAATCTTAGGATCTTAGTTTTATGTTTCCTCTCTCTTGAAACACTGATAAACCTAGGTAATATTTCTATTTCATAATCCTGGATATTAGTTCATCATTACTCACTGATTCATCAATTACTCCCAAGCATGCTAAAAAATACTAAAATAAAAATAATAATGATATCATTTTGTATGAAAACTGAGAGAATCACGTAGAACAGGAGTTGTCAAACTTTTTCTAAAAGGGCCAGACAGTAAATATTTTAACCATGTGGGTCACACTGTCTCCAACGCTATTCAACTCTGCTGAAGTAGTGTGAGAACAGCCATATATGAACAAATGGGCATGGCTGTGTTCCAATAAAACTTTATTGGAAAAAGAGGCAGCTAGCAAGCTGAAGTCTGCCAACCCCTGACCTAAAAGTTTGACACAATAGTGAAATAAATCATCATTCAGTTTTTGTATTGTGTTGCCCAAATTGTTGCATCTTCTTCCAAGAGAAAGGTATTTTTAAAAAGCTTGAAGACAACATCTTGCAGTCTGCTATTAGCTTTCATTTAATAACTTTAGGATTCCAATAGTTTTCATTTTCTGTCCATAATAGAAAAGAAACTTGACAAAGAAAGTCATTTTACAATTATTAGACACATCAAAGAGACAGACTGCAACACTTTAGACTTCTTTAATAATGATAGTGAAATTGATCATGTAAATGAAACCTCAGACTATTAGGTTTTAGATAAATATTACATAACTTAACTGATGAATGAACAAATCATTTCTAAGGACCAAAAGGAAATATGGCATTCTCCTCTGTTAAGTCATTCAACTGTAAGGACTTTATCACTCAATATTGTGCAACAACCTGGATCATCTCATTTTGCATAAAGAATGCGTGACAATATTATTTTATCATGTATGATGCTTGTGCATCAAAATTTACTTGACATTAAGAGGTGTGCCATGCTTAAATTCTTATTAAAATTTCTAAAGTGGTTTTTCACTGTCCCTTTATTTTTACATCTGTAAATTATCATAAATTCCTTTAAAAATGTAAAAGAAAAAAATGGACCACTGGACCCAGCTGATAGATAGGGATGATAACTTTACTGGATAGACTGAAAATTAAAATCTTAATTTGTTTTATAAAACAGGCTCTTTGTGTTGGATAGACCATTGATCCTAATGCACATCTGAGGAGAAAACGAGGACAGCTGCCTACAATATCATCGATATGAGGGAACCACAATAAGGATTACAAACCTCTGCAACTACAACTGACCAAGGGAAAATCCACAACCTATCCAAAAGGCCCAGACAGGAAAACCTCTGCCAAAACAGAAAACGGTAATAATTAGGCCAATGAACCAAATGATGGTCCAAGATGCCTTAGAGGATTCAAGAAAGCATTTTTGAACCCTTAATTCAACTAATCTGTAACTATCTTTTGTCCAGCAAAATTTCTCCTTGGCCCAGAGAGGTTCCAAGTGCATTTTGAACATTCAGTATATTTCTGTGAATGAATAAATACAATTCACTTTAACATTAAAAAAATGATGTTACTCTGTTAAGATTCAGCTAACAGAATTAAAAGAAATATATTGCATGTTTATTCTGTTGCCCTATAAGCTAATATTTTCTCCTACATATTTAAAAATAAATAGATAAAATAAAATAAAATATAATGTCATGAGGCTGTCAAACCCACCGAGCTAGGGCAGAACAGTCTATTCAACAAATGGGGTGGGAGAATTGGATATCCATATCCAAAAGAAAGAAAGAGGACCTCTACCTCACACCTTATATAAAAATTAAGTCAAAATGTATCAGAGACCTAAATATAAAAGCAAGAACCATAAAACTCCTAGAAGAAAACGTAGGGAAACATCTTTAAGACCTGGTGGTAGGTGGGGGTTTCTTAAACCTTACACCGAAAGCATGAGCAATGAAAGAAAATGGCATAAATGGCACCTCCTCAAACTTAAACACTCTTGTACCTCAAAGGACTTTGTCAAGAAGGTGAAAAGGCAGCCCACTCATATCTGATTAAAGGTCTGATTTCCATGCTATATAAAGAGATCATATAACTCAACAATAAAAAGACAAACTATCCAATTAAAAAATGGGCAAAAGATCTGAAAAGACAATTGTCCAAAGAAGAAATACAAGGGTTGGAGAGGATGTGTAGAAATAGGAACACTCCTTCACTGTCGGTGGGAATGTAAAATGGTGCAGCCTCTATGGAAAACCGTTTGGTGGTTCCTCAGGAAGCTAAATATAGAACTGCCATACAATTTGACAATCCCTCTACTAGAAATATACCCAGAAGAACTGAAAACAGTGATGCGAGCAGATATCTGCACACAGATGTTCATAGCAGCATTATTCACAACTGCCAAAAGATGGAAGCAACCCAAGTGTTCATCAACTGATAAATGAATAAAGAAAAAATGTGGTATATACATAGGATGGAATACCATGCTGCTGTAAGAAGAAATGAAATTGGGATACATAGGATAACATGGATAAACCTTGAGAATATTATGCTAAGTGAGATAAGCCAGACACAAAAGGACAAATACTACATGGTTAACTATTATGAACTAAATAAGAAGAATAAACCCATAGAGTTAAAACCTAGACTATAAGTTACTAGGAGATAGGATGAGGAGTGAGAAGGGGTAGTGATGCTTAATGTATGTAGAATTTTCAATTAGCTTGACTCTAATAAAAGTGTGGACATGGATAGAGCTGACAGTAACATATTATAGTGAGTATAACTAACACAGCTGGTTTCCAAATGGGATTGTGGCTGAAAGGAGTAGTCTACAAATTGATGTAACTATCAAGTGAAAAAAAGCTAAAGAATAATCTGGGGACTGAATAACATAGTGAACCTGGAGGTGGATAAGAATCATGGTTAATAATACAAATACAAGAATGCTCTTCTATGAAGTACAACAAATTTACATCACTATTACAAGGTGGTAAGAATATAGTGATGCATGGGAAAAATACAATTAATGTAACTTATGGACTTTAGTTAATAGCAATATTGTAATATTCTTGCATCAATGTCAAAGAAGGTTCTATATTAAGAGTCAATAATAGGGGGTATGGGATTTTTTACTTTTGAGCTAAGAAAAACGTTCAAAGATTTACTGGGGCAATGACTGCAGAACTCATTCACTCATTATCATTAAGTGAATGACAGTCAACATCATTAAGTGATATTCATTCACAGAAAATATGCAATTTTCCCAATTTATTCATGTTCTAATCATTGTTTAATTATGCTTCCAAATGGAATTTATAATGTTAACTATGTAGAAACAGCACATTCATCATTTGGAAATTACAGAGACAACAGAAGGCAATAGAAAATACATAAAAGCACATACAATTTTATATTTAAACTCTGTATGTATTTACCTCTAGCAGTAGACTGACTTCCTAGAAGGTCAGACATTGTTTCAATCATCTTTAAATTACCAACATCAGGCACAAAGGATGTGCTCCAAAAATTTCAGGACAATTAATAGATTAAATAACTATTTACACTTCCTCATTCTTACCCACATTCAATTTTAAACCTCTGGTTTTCACTGTGTAATTCAACTGATATGTTAATTTCTCTGATCTGTTCGACCCTACCTTTAAAAACCAATTCAAATTTGCCTACTATCCCAATAACATCCAAATGCTTGTATTTTCCTTTATTAATCTCCCATAGGACTTACTAATCTATATGTAGCATGTTGGAGTAATGTCAAATAAGTGTCAATTACTGCAAATTAATGGACCACAAGTGACAGCTTATGTCACTGAGAGGACGCAGGGTAAGGTGGACCACGGGTAGTCTTGGAGTAGAGGCTGGCCGTCTTAGAAAGACCAACCATGTGGTCAGAGTGGTGGGGCTTTGAGCCAGCTAATAGCAGCCAGACCTCTGGGAAGAGAAGGAGACTGGAGATTAAGTTCAGTCCCATGGCCAGTGATTCAAATAATCATGCCAATAAAAACTCTGGACACCCAAGCTCTGGGTGAGCTCTGGTGAGCTTCCTGGTTGGTAACACTCTAGGAGTATTGTCATATCTCCATGTGCTGGGAGGGCAGTGCAACTTGACTCCACAGGGAGAAGATACCAAGGGCTTTGCATTTGGGGACCCTCCCAGACCTTGCCCTATGCATCTTTTCTTTTGGCTAGTTCTAATATGTTTCCTTTTTGCTATAATAAAACTATAATCCTAAAAATAGCCCTTTACTGAGTTCTAAGCATCAAGCCAGAAAATTATCAAACCTGAGTGGCTAGTAAGAACTCTCAATTTTGTAGCCAGTTGGTCAGAAGAGAGGGTGGTCCTAAGGACACCTCAACTTGTGCCTGGTAAATGAAGTGGCAGTCTTTTGGAGGACTATGCCCTTAACCTGTGGAGTCTGGCCTAAATCCGGATAGTGTCAAAAGTCACTGCAATATATTTAACGAATTTGTAATTAGAAGAAAACTAAAAGGGATACTAACACTAGTGAATGACAGAATTGGAACTCAAAGAGATTTTAATATTTAATGGGCTGCAAAAACAAGCAAAAATGAATATGAAGTTCATTAAGCATGAAAGCTAAAGCCCTGAATGTATATTCAAACATCAGTTACATAGCACATGGCAGGGCAGACTTTGACAACAATTCATGTAATTAGATCTGAGGCCTATAGTTCACCACAAACTCAGTATAAGTCAAAATATATCCTCATTGCTACAAGTGCTAAAGTGACCCAAGTATGCAGCAACAAAAATGTGGTATAACACGATAAATATGTTTCCCTAAGATCTGAACCAGATAAGCCACAAAGGAATATTTCATCCATTTCAGGAAAACATTATTTGGGATAGTGAAATTTAGCAAAACCAGGAACTGGAA
>JAQZBX010027403.1:11503-28473 GCA_029593785.1 Cabassous unicinctus
CCCTGCCCCCACCCCCATTTATGCTGTTTTTGTGTCCATTGCTGGGCAATTCTCTGTGTCCGTTTCCTGCCCTCTCTTCTCATCCTTCTCCTGTCTTCACCAGGATTCGATCCTGGGAATATCCAATGTGGGAGAGAGGCATTCTGCCACCTGCACCACCTTACTTCCTCATTTTCCAGCACGTCTCATCTTGGCTCTCCCTTGTGTCACTCTCCTGTTACGTCATCATCTTGCTGCATGCAGCACACCCACACACGGGGCCTGGCGGCACACGTGGCTTCTATATTTTTCTTTATTTTATCAGAGGTCCCGGGGTTCAAACCCAGGTCTCTCCATATGGGAGACGGACGCCCAACCATTTGAGCCACATCTGCCCCCCGACTGTGCTCTGATATAGACTCATAAAGCTCAGCTACTCCTACATTGAGCCTCTTCACACTCCCTACCACCTTTGTATTATCTATGTATAAGACATGACTATGTCCTCCAAAAGACTCTAAATTTCATCTTGACAGCCTTATATACTGTTGTGCATCAAAGGACTTCATATTGAAAGTTAAAAAGACAACGTACAGAATGGGAGATGATATTTGGAAACAAATATCCAATAAGGATTTTAATACCCAGAATATATAAAGAACTCCTACAATTTACAACAAAAAGACAAACAATCCAATTTTTAAAATGGGCAAAACACTTGAATAGACTTTTCTCCGAAGAAGATACACAAATGGCCAATAAGCACATGAAAAGATACTCAACATCATTAGTCATTAGGGAAATGCTTATCAAAATCTTCATGAGATCCATTTCATATCCACTAGAATGACTAGTGCTTATTTAAAAAAAGAAAATAAGAAGCATTGGTGAGGATGTAGAGAAATAAGAAGAGTCATTCATTGATGGTGGGAATGTACAATGCTGTGACTGCTGTGGAAAGCAATGTGGTGGTTCCTCAGAAAGTTAAATATAGAATTAGCATATGACCTGGAAGGCCCACTACTAGTATATACCCAAAAAAACGGAAAGCAGGGACTCAAACAGATATTTGCAAACTGATGCTGACAGCGACATTAATCACAATTGCCAAAAGATGGAAGCAACCCAAGTGTCCATCAATAGATGAAAGAATAAAATGTGGTATATACATACAATGGAATATTAGCCGTAAAAAGGAATAAAGTTCTGATACATGAGACAACATGGATGAACCATGAAGACATCATATTGAGTGAAATAAGCCAGACATAAAAGGCCAAATATTGTATGAGCTCACTAAAAGGAAATAATTAGAATAAGACAATTCATAGAGTCAGAAACTAGAATATAGGTTAACAAGGGCCAAGCTGAGGGTTAGGAATGGGGAGTTAATGCTTTTTTGATACAGAGTTTCTGTTTGGGGTGATAGAAACAATTTGGTAAAGGATGGCTATGATGGTAACACAAAATTGTGAATGTAATTAACAACACTGAACTATCTATTTGAATGTTCCTGAAACAGGGAATTTTACATTGGATATGTTACTAGAAAAACTTTTTTGAAAAACATAGGGCCAAAAAGCACAGTGAACCTTTAAATGTAAATTATAAACTAGAGTTAATAGTGCAATTATAATAATACTGTTCAACCAACTGTAACAAAATTACCATACTAATGTAAAGTATAATAGAACTGTTAGGGGGTGGAGGAGTATATGGGAGCTCTGTATTTTATGCATGTTTGTTTTATATATCTACAACTTCTCAATTAATAAATAAAACAAAATCTGCAAAAGCCTACTAATTAATGGAACAGCAATAAAATGTCCATATAACTGGTTATAGGGTATGGTGTTGTCATAAAATGTTTATTAAAGTGTTTTCATTTAACTCCAATAAAAACACACTGTATATATAAATTTCCCCCAGGAAATCAGTTTTATGGAATATTGGTGGGTTTAAAATTTCTGGATATCTGTAATACCCTTCAACTAAGGTTATCACATACATTAACTAAATTATGAAACATAAATGGGAAAACTATGCAATTCTGTGGTAGGGAGGATTCTAAAGAGCCCTACAACTTCCAACATTCCCATCAGCTGGTTATTCAATCAAACACTTATTTGGTCAATGCTATGAAGAAAACTAGCAGATATAATTCACCCTAAAATATGGAGATTCTCTGGGTGGGCCTAATCTAATCACATGAACATTTTAAAAGCAGAGTTTTTCTCCAGCTGGTAGCAGAAAGCTAAGTCAAAGAGGTCTGAAGCATATGAAGGACTCAATGTGCCACTGCTGGCTTTGGAGACTGAGAGAGCCACGTGGGAAGGAATCCAGGTGGCCTCTGGGAGGAGTGGTCCCCAGCTGACAGTCAGCAAGGAAACAGGGACCTCAGCCCAACAACCACAAGGAAGTGGATTCTGGCCACAACCTAAATGAGCCTGAAACCAAATTCTTCCACAGGGCCTCCAGATGAGAAGCAAGCCCAGCAGACTCCTTGATTCCTGCCTTAGGAGACTCTGAGCAGAGAACTCAGTTGCGTTTGCCCAGACATCTGACCTACAGAACTGTGAGATAATAAAGTGGGTGGTGGTGTAAGCTCCTAAATGTTTGGTAATGTATTGCACAGTAAAAGAAAACTAATATGAATACTGTAGACATTTAAGACTCTAGGGATTCCAGAGTGATCTCAGGCTTGAACCGCCCCTTTCCCTCTGGTGCATTTCCAAAACTCTTCTCTTCACAGGGCTGGGAGGCAAAGCCTTGGAAGCTCATGCCTTCCGAGAACTCCACAGAACCCACTGCAGCCTTTCTCACAGATGTGCACTTTTCGCTTGAAGGCAAACCCTAAAAGAAAGTACAAACCCTGCAGGTGGTGTAGGTAATTGGTAGTAGGGCCATAGATCTGACTCAGTGGACTGGGCATCCCTCCTCCCTCTCTTGCAACCCTGTGTTTCAAGTGTGCATGCAACAATCTGTTCCACACCCCATCTTGCAGTTCTCAAAGCCCTCACTCAATTCTTTTGCCCCTCTATGGCAATACAGGGTATTTCTCCCACTTCCCAGGTGTCTCTACACTATGTCTACCAGCGAGTCTTATCCTGCGATCTCTTCCTTCCAGTGAAAGAGCCAACTCCTCTTCCTATGACAACTCACCTCCCACAATACACAATGGGGAATATTCAGTCTACTCTTCAATGAAGCACCTTAGTAAGGAAGAATCCTTATGTTGAGTGTGAAAAAGGATAAAAGTATATACTGCCTACAATTATAAAATAATACTTCCAGGCATGATGGGTAAAGGAATTATATCAAGAAAGCAACTGTGAATATTCTCGCTGTCCTGATTTTGTGATAAACAGGGTAGGCTAAACATTCGCTATATTAGAAACCACGCATGTGTCCCCAGACCTAGTTTTTCTCCCTAGGTCTTTCTGGTTTTTAGAATGCTGGTGATAAACCAAGCCTGATATATCATATTACCATCCTGTATAGGAAATGACTGTAACTCTAGGTATCTTTGGTCAACCTTAAGAGATATAGCAGGGGGATGTATGTGGCTCAAATGGTTGGGCATCCGTCTCCCATATGGAGGGACCTGGGTTCGATCCCTGGGACCTCCTGGAAAAAATGAAAAAAAGAAAAATATAGAAGGTGCATGTGTGGGTGCTCTGCCAGGCCCTGTGAGCCAGTGAGCCCCCCAGACCCCGCGCATGGGTGCGCCATCAGGCCCCGCGAGCCACATAGCAAGATGATGACATAACCATAACAGGAGACTGACACAAGGGAGAGCAAGACGAGACGCACCGAAAAATTAGGAACTGAAAAAAAAAAAAAAAAAGGAACTAAGGTGGCGCAGGAGGTAGGACGCCTTTCTCCCACATCGGGGATTCCAAAGATCGAATCCCAGTGAAGACAGGAGGAGAAGGATGAGAAGAGAGGGCAGGAAATGGACACAGAGAGTTGCCCAGTGAATGGAAGCAAAAACAGCAAAAACGGGGGGTGGGGTTTTAAAATGGATAAAAGTACATAAATAAATAAATAAATCCTTATTAAAAAAGTATAGGAGAGTAAGATATGGACTATAGGTAGCAGTAATACTTTGATGATGCTCTTTCATAACTTGTTAACAAATGTTTCATAACAATGCTAAGTATTTATGGTGGGGTGATATGTGGGAGCCCTGTATGATGTTATGCATGTTTGTTTTGTAGGTTCACAATGTTTTCTAAACACTTATTGTTTATGTATTTTCATGTATGAATGATACACTTCAATAAATTGTTTTTAAAATGAAAAAAAAAAGAAAGCAATATTCCTTGAAACTAACAATTTTGGAGAAATTTACATAAGAAAAATCTACTTGTATGGATATTAAATTAAAAACTCTCTATACTATGACAGGTCCTGAAGGAAATACACCAAAATAATTTCACCACATGGGAAATGGGATCATGGGTAATCCCATTTTCATTTAAATTTTTTATATTTTATATATAAGCATGTTTTGTTTCCATAAACGGGGAGGGGGTGTACTTTACTGAGGTGGGTTAGCGATAGGAGGGGACAGAGGGATGGAGAAAGCTTCTTCCACCTCTGCACATTTTCTCACAGCAAAAATTTGCAAATACGTAACAACCTGTCATAAATAAACAAGATTAGATATTCTATATAACTCCAATGGGGAAAACTAGGTATTCAGATTTATAGACAATTTAATAGGACCCATAATAAAAATGCTTCTATGGTGGAATGTATTCATCTTTTAAAAAATTTTATTACCTTGTCATTGAACCAAACTATGGGTTATCTGCTGGGAGCTAGACCCAAAGTGGAGATGCCTCTCAAAGCAGGAAAAGAGAGAAAACCCTGGCTTCTGCCCTCTTCCTACCTTCCAGTCTTCCACCAGTACCTACCATTTGATTTGCCAACCCTATCCAAAATTATGCTGGCAAGGGAGCCTGGGAAATTGGTTTGCAGTGGTCCACCTCCTATAATAAAGAAGAGAGTGGAAGGGCAGGAAATTCCAACCTTGGATCCATGACATTCATAACTAAACGATGATGACACAACTGGAAATATAATAAAAGTCAATTAAAGTGTAGGTTATTTGATATAAAATGCACTTATACTTCTATAAAGCACAGTAGCCAAATAATACATACACGCATACACATGCACATGTAATCAATTGAATAAGTGTAGATCTGAAATTGCTATACAAAATCAATACCATCACCTGATAAGCAATCACAAAGGACATCTAAATGCAATCAGTGTACGTATCTACTACTATCAAAGTAGCCAGGAATGCTGTTTCCTTCAAAGAACAAAAAGTCCCACTAACACTTGCATGGGGAAAGGCATCTAGATCAAAAGACTTCATTCTGTGTGAGGCTATCAAAAACAATCTAAAAACAAATCAGAAGGGAAAAATGGTGACTTTTTGGTACTTTTTTTCTTTTAACTGGCTTTTATCTTTTAAAAAAAAATTTTATTGAAGTATATCATGCATACATGAACATAAACTGTAAGTGTTCAGTAAACATTGTGAACTTACAAAACAAACATGCATGACATCATACAAGGCTCCCACATATCACTTCCCCCCCTCCCAAACACCCCGCATTGTTGTGAAACACCTGCTAACAAATCATGAAAGGGCATCATCAAAGTATTACTACCAACTATAGTCTGTATCTTCCTCCCCTATACATTTTTTTAAAGGATTTATTTATTTATTTATTTACTTTTATCCATTTTTACCCCCCACATACACACACTCGTTTTTGCTGTTTTTGTGTCCATTCGCTGGGCAACTCTCTGTGTCCGTTTCCTGCCCTCTCTTCTCATCCTTCTCCTCCTGTCTTCACTGGGATTCGATCCTCGGAATCTCCGATGTGGGAGAGAGGCGTCCCACCACCTGTGCCACCTTAGTTCCTGGTTTTTTGATGCGTCTCATCTTGACTCTCCCTTGTGTCAGTCTCCCGTTACGTCATCATCTTGCTGCGTGGGCTCACGGGCCTGGCGGCACACCCACACACCTTCTATATTTTTCTTTTTTTTGTTTTTACCAGGAGGTCCCGGGGATCGAACCCATGTCCCTCCATATGATAGACGGATGCCCAACCACCTGAGGCACATCTGTCCCCCTGCTATATCTCTTAAGGTTGACCAACGATACCCAAAGCTACAGTCTTTTCCCATACAGGATGGTCATATAATAAATCAGGCTTAGTTTATCACCAGCATTCTAAAAACCAGACCTAGGAGAAAAACTAGGTCTGGGGACACATGCATGGTTTCTAATACAGCGAATGTTTAGCCTACCCTGATTATCACAAAATCAGGTCAGCGAGAATATTGGCAATTATATCTTCTTTGTTGTGTTATCTTTATTGTTTGTAGTCAAAATTTAAGGAAGGGCACAACAGCTTTAGACTGTTATAAATAGTATTCTTGATGATGATGGAAAATAAGATTTCTGCTTAAAATATACAGTGGTAAGGAATGAAAGATCTTTGGTCTCTTAAATAGGAAAAAATTTTGTAGGTGCTGGTTCTATGCTGTTAGGCCTTCATTACATATGCATGTTCATGTTCAGATGTATGTGTATATACATATATTTATGCATATATACCTACATATACATAATCAAGTGATATTTTAATACAAAATTTGTATATCAAGGAAGGCAAAGTATTGCCAATTTTTTTACAGTTTAACCAAAAGAAACATATGTAACAAATGTTTGAAATAAAATGTGTTTATAGATGCTTTTGAATTTTAATTGGTTTAAGCACTGTTCCTTTTCTTATAAAGAAACAAGAGACAATGGGGGAACCTAATAATAATTATTCCAAAATGATAAAAAAAAAAAAAAAAGCTGAATTTTTAAAATCTATAGCATATTATGGTGAACAACAGTATCATTAAAATGATTCTTAAAGAATAAGTATGCCACAAAGAAATTCAATTAAGTTATCTGTGTAAATATTTTCAAAAAATTGTTGATATAATAAAGCATCCTTAACGCTATAAATAAAAGGAAGATCATTTTCTTTACTTCTTCAAAAGGCACCTCAAAATCTTACAGTTCCCTAGAAAAATTCATCATTGTAAAATACTCAGGAAAAAAATAATTAAGCCTCTATAAATTTGTGTATTGTGAGTTCAGATGAAAGTCTCCAGGAAAGAACAATCACTTAAAACACAGGCACACACACACTTTCTAAATCGTATCTCTGAACATTTCCTGGTATTCTGCCTTAAGTTCTCATCAGCATTATACACTGTATCGTTCTTGGTAATAAGGCTAACAAGTCCACTAGAAAGTGCTTTGCAAATGGAAAGTCTCATATCTCTTAACTAAAAACAGGAAAAAGAGGGGGGTATATTTGCTAATGTTTTAATGTCTGGACACCAGACTTGGTTTATGAACATGTCAGTTCCTCTAATGTGGAGCTGCTAAAAAATGGAAAATGTTATCCCAAAAAAGTGGCAGGTAGAATTAAGTACCTGAATAATTCACAAAGCACATAAGTCTCCATCAAATAAGCCCTAAGCGTAAACAATATAGTTATTCCTATCTAATTCTATAGTCTATGGGAAGCGGGTGTGGCTCAGTGGATAGAGCCCCCGTTTACCATATGGGAGGCTCGGGTTCGCGTCCCGAGGCCTCCTTGTGAGGGCACGCGGGCCTGAGCGGTGCGGTGGGCTGATGCAGCAACCTCACGGCAGGAAGCGGGTGTGGCGCAATGGCTAGAGCACCCGTTTACCATATGAGAGGCCCCGGGTTCGCTTCCCGGTGCCTCCTTGTGAGGGCAGGCCGGCTCTCGCGGCGCCATGGGCTGATGCGGCAAGACCTCACAGCAAGGGGGAGATAAGCAGACACAGAGAAGACACGCAGCGAATGGACACAGCAGCACAAGCAGCAAGGGGGGGATAAATAAATAAAATAAATAAATCTTTAAAAATAAATAAATAAATAAATAAATAAATAATTCTATAGTCTGAAGACAAAAGGATGGTGGTACCTAAAGCAAAAATCATGATTAGTGAAAGGGAGTATAAAATTAGCCCTTTCACATCAAAGGAGTGCCTTCAAGTTCACTTCTATTAGAATATATCTCCCAGAGAGAACAAATTAACAGCAAGGAAAAATTATTCAGGAGCAATGTTTAAAGTTAATTAATGGGAAGCAGCTGTGGCAGCAAGCAGTTGGGCACCTGCCTACCATATGGGAGGTCCTGGGTTCAGTTCCCAGTGCCTCCTAAAGAAGACAAGCAAGACAGTGAGCTGATGCAATGGGCTGGTGCAGCAAGCTGGTGAAACGAAATGAAGCAACGAGGAGACACAACGAGGAAACACAATGAGAGACACAACAAGCAGGGAGTAGAGGTAGCTCTAGCGATTGGGTGTCCCCTTCTCACATGGGAGGTCCCAGGTTCGGTTCCCAGTGCCTCCTGAAAAAAACAAAAAAAAAAGAAGACGAGCAGACACAGAGAGCAGACCACGAGCGCAAACAACGATTGGGGGGCAGGAGGGTAAATAAATAAATAAATAAATAATCTTTAAAAAATGAATATAGGTAATTAGCAAAAATTACTAGTAAACACTACTAGTATAACAATCACAAAGCTTCTACTAGACAACAGCTGGTTAGTCAACAATATTTACATATTAGCAAAACTTTTAAATATTATGAAATTTATACTTTTCTATAATTGAATTTCATCGTTTCTTTCATCTCACTCCCATTTGCCCGAATCACTGAAGATAATTCTACTTATTTGATTTCTGAAAGAACAGGCTTCCAATGTTGTATGTAATTTTACCTGACATTTTATATGAAAGTTCCTAAGAAAATCTAAAAACAGTATACTATTATCTTTACAGGTAAATTATTGTTAGTTTTCAGTTATTATTGTTTTCAATTATTTTTCAGTTATTGTCAGTTTCAGTGCTGTTAGAAAATGATACTGATCTGTTTCAGTCTTGAAATCTGTGCATGCAAATTTTAAATATGTATGACAAAAATATAAAATATAAATTCTTTCTGGAATAATGCAAGACATGAATAGAAGAAGGGTAGAAAGGAGGTAAGAACCACTACTGAGAAGACATTTAACTGTCAAAATTTCTATTAAAGGAACAAATAGCAAGATTCTAGACTATACACAACACTCCAGTTAAGATCAATAAGAACTATTATTCTTCTAACCAAACATGTTTTATGTACTTTTCTCCTTGTATATTTCCTAAGTTTACAGTTTTTAAAAAGCTATATAAGAACTTCAGTCAGTAAAGGTAACATTCAAATCACCTAAATAGCCCAATATTTGGAATGAAGTTTTCAGTTTTACGATTAATAACAAAATGCTGAGATTAAGCATCAGTTGAACAGGACAAATGATTTTCGATTTAACATTATAAACCTGCCAATTTTTAAATCATTTTTGGCCTATAAAACTAGCAATTTCATATAGTTCAACCTAATATATATCACAGAGCTCTCAGTAGTATATGAATTATCTTCAATAATTAACACTTCTTGATTCATGCCAGAGAATTAATTCTGCAATCTTCAGCCAGAAAAGGATAGACCATGGAATGGAGTTTTTGGTTGTTTATTAAAGAGCTCTGAACATACTGGCAGTAATTCAAAACTTGGGCTTTGCATATTAATCAATGGTTGACTTTGTGATTGTTCACAAAACACTAAAAACATTCAGCTTTTAAAAACTGCAATGATAGACATCATCAGTTTTTCTAGTTTATTAAAATTCAACCATCAATCAAAAACAAACAGCCAAAACAATAAAAATAAAAAATAAATAGGCAAAATCACACAGTTAGAAAACAGCTAAAGATATTCATTTATGGAATATTTGCAAAGAGTTTTCTTTTGTTCAAACTGAGAATGTTTTTACTACTTGATGGGTAGGCGCCTATTTGTCTAAGGTACAATAAACAAAATACACAGCTCCTAAAAATTTCATCTTATTCAAGATAAGTTAGAAAAAAATAATCCAGTTGTTCTACCAATCTTTGTTTCCTGTTTAAAAAGTAGGCAATAGAGGAGAAAATGGCCCAAGTATAAAGGGCCATTTGTGATTTAAATGTCTTCTTAGAGAAATGTACCAATAGTCTCACTTTTCTTTAAAAAAAGAAAGAAAAATAAAGAGAAGAGAAAAAGCAGGAAAGGAAAACCCTTATCAATGACAGACAAATGAGACTGAGAAGGAGGAAAAGTCAGAGCATTTTCAAATGGTTCAATTTGTCCAGAGAATGACAATTTCATTTACTCAACAAATACTTACTGAGTGCTTACTCTGCAGGCATGGGCGATAAAGCATTAAATACACATGACAAAATCCCAGTACTCATGTAGTTTACAGTCTAATGGAAAAGAAAGACTGATCATAGAAATATTCAGTATTTGGAAATACTATGGAAAAAATAAAGCAGAGTAAGAAAGAAAAAGAGAGGAGGGCAGAGTTATTACTTCACCAGGCAGCCCTGTTAACATTTGCACAGAGGCCCGGAGAAGTGAGGGAGCTGCCATACAGATTATTTGCAGAGCCCTTTCTAGGCAGAGGGATACAAAGCTCAAGGCCCTGCCTAACGTGGGAGAATGCTTGGCATATTTGAGAAATAGCAGGAAGGCTAATGTGGCTAGAAGCAAATGATCAAGGGAGCAGAGAACCAGAGAAACAGAACTGAAAGGGGACAAATATATTATGAGATTCATTAGAGGAACTGTCTCACGCCACTGTGGGATGGGCTAGTCCAAATTCCATAGAGCAGGCTGCAAGCTGGGAACTCCAATGAAGGTTTTTGATGAATTCCCCAAGAGAAGCAGGCTTGCTGAAGTAGAGATGGCAATTCTCCCTTCTGATTGCTGAAATCATCACTTCTTTTAAAGCCTTCAATTGATTGGATGAGACTTCTCTCATTGTTGAAAGCAATCTCTTCAGTTGATTGTAGATGCAATCAGTCACAGATGCAATGAACTTATTGAGGTTTTAAATCCATAAAATATCCCCTCAGTAAGAATCAGGCCAGTGCTTGTTTGACCAGACAACTGGACACCATAACTTGACCAAGTTGACACATGAATCTAACCATCACATTGTTTAATCTTTGATATTTTAGAAGCTGAAATTTTATACCTTGTTTTAATTTTCATGACTCTGGTTATAAGCACAGGTGAGCATTTTCACCCAGGATGATTTATTTTATTTCATCAATAACGTCATTGGCTAGAAGATGATCTAATTTAATTCCAAGTCCTAGACACATATTAATTCTAATGGCAGAAAAGGAAACTGAAGCAAAAAAATCTGTCCCTAACAAAACAATACGAGAATTAATAGGATCCATTCTGAGGACACTGACAAGACCAATACTAAAAGTAAAATGAAGGGAGAAACACTAAGAAGAATAATGATTAAGGTGGTTTTAGTAAAAATATTCAAACCTGATGAAAGAGCCAAAGATCCTGAAAGATGTCTGTATTTATGCATGTGTTGTTTTGTATATATACCCACACACATACACTTCAGAATTTATATCTTATATTTTGAGATATCTTACTATTTATTTATGAAAGGATTTCTTTGTTAAATATTTGTAAGTATTTTACTTTTAGTAATTTAGAAAAACTCTACAGCTTTTGATTAAAATATTTCTATATTTATAGATTTATGAAGAGCAATTTTAAGTCACAAAAGGAAAGAGCCTTTTTATTGTTTTTCTCATTGATTTAGTGGAAAAATTATCACATATGAAATTCCTTAAATTTTTTACATTTCAGAAATTTCTGGCTTCCTTTTTACATAGGTAAAAGAAAAACTAATAGGCTGCCTGCACTATACAAATAAATAAAAGATCAACATTTAAGACCACTGAACTCTATTTTTAAAACAACTCAAAAAATACTTAAATGAAATTGTTTTGGGGAAACATAAGGTTTTCTCTTAATTTTCTTCATTCTCAAAGTGATTATTTCACTTAGATTATTATTGAAAGAGAAAAACATTCATAACTTTCTCTATTCATATTTCCTGATTAAAATCAATATGGTTTCCTAGAAAAATGGTAGTAAAACAGTGGCTCTAATCCCATCTATACTCTTTGCATCATTCACTGAGCACTTTTTGCAACCTAGCAAATCACTATTTATTGAGTATGATGAATTTAAAAGAAAATGGAAGGGGAAGGTGATGTGGTTCAACCAGCTGGGTGCCCGCCTACCACAGGGGAGGTCCCGGGTTCAGGTCCTGATGCTTCCTAAAGGAAGACGAGCAGACAGTGCCTCTGCCGCAACGAGATAGATGCCGCTTCCTGTCACAACAAGCTGATGCCACAAGCCAGCAGGCGAGAGAGAGAGAGAGAGAGAAAGAAAAGAAAAGAAAAGAAAAGAAAAGAAAAGAAAAGAAAAGAAAAGAAAAGAAAAGAAAAGAAAAGAAAAGAAAAGAGAAAAGAAAAGAAAAGAAAAGAAAAGAAAATCGAAGAATTACAGCACCTGCGCTCAAGCAGGTTTCACACCAAGAAATTAGAGCACAATGTAAGAATATAAAGAGGTGTTAAAATATGAGATATAAATGGCAATTTCCATAAGAGCATATACAAATCAGCGTGGACTGAAGCAGGACTCAAAAGAGAGAATTTGATAATTTTATAACTATACATCATATCACATTTTCATAGAGCATAAACAGACCACACAGAAGAACAAATGTCACCTTTCTTCTCATTCATTAAATTCAATGTATATTTATTAAGCTATATAACAACTGTAGGAAAAACTGTGGGAGATTTAAAAATGGGCAAAAGAGATTACTGATCATCTTTTCAATGGAGTGCTGGAAACTCCAGGGATTATCTCATTTGATAGAGGTATGAGACATTGTCTTTGACTAGGCTTTTTTACAGTTCTATAGAGATAAAAGTGAAGGGGTACAAAACTGGTAATACAAATAATTCATGACCATAAATATGTAAATTGTATCTAGTAGAACTAAATAGTCTGCCAGTTTTGCATATACTCTGTATCCCATTTAGCATTACTGATATAAAAGTAAAGTACTCCGAATTTTCCTTTGAATCAGTTGTAACACCTGACTGATTACCTTATTATATTAATGAGTAAAATAAAGACAATCTCTCTGGCATGTGTTTTTTTTTGTATGAGAGCCATGATTATATCCTATTTTTAAATGTATCCTTCAACAAAATGAATACAAGATCTCTACCCTTCCTCAAAGAATTCCCCATCTAGTAAGAGAGACAGATATGTTCATAAACAATTAGAATACAATGAGATAAGTTTTACAATAGAGAGATGAACAACATACTGTGAAAAGTAAAATAAAACTCATATATGCAAGGTTTAGGAAAGCCTACAGAGAGGATCTAACATCTGAAAGATGGGCCATGAATGGTAGGGTAGATGAGTTAGGACTGAGTGACCTACTGGAAAGAGTTTTGGAAAAGATTCCGTTCAACAGTCTAATTTTAAAAATGAAAATAATGACATGTCCAGATGGAGTCCGTGACTTATCCAAGATCACAAAATCAGTCATAAGGTATGCTCCCATAATACATCTGTGCTTAACTTCCTCAGTTCCTCCCTTATATTCACTTAGTCCTCTGTTACTGATACATATAAAGAAGACTACTGATTTCTCATGCAGATTTACTAAAGAGTATAATACATTAAAAATTAATATTCACATTAGGGGAATCCATGTTTCTTATTCCATTTTCATATAATCTAGTACATGCTATTATCAAAATTTAAAGTTCAATAGGAGTCTAATAAATATATGACCTACATTTACTCTCTGAACAAAGCTTACATCATAAATTACAATTATATTATACAGCAGGCTTCAGGAAACTATAAGCAATGGACGAAATCCAGGCCACCACCTGTCTTGTACAGCATGTGAGCTAAAAATAGTTTTCACATGTTTTAATGCTTGGAAAAGATAAAAAGAATGGTATTTAATGACATGTAAAATTACATTAAATTCAACTATCAGTGCCCATGAATAAAGTTTTATTGGAAAACAGTCACGTTATTTCATTTATGAATTCTCTATGGCTGCTTTCACACTATACTGACGCAGTTGCAAAAGAGATGATATCTGACATACTCATCAATTCATGCTTGTGGCTCCACACTCTATAAATCACAGGGTTGAATTATAACTCAACAGCATTTCAAATGCCATGCATATCACTGCAACATGACACTTTTGTTTATTACCAATGCATATGCCCATCATGTAAAAAGAAGAAGATACAAGTGTTCAACTGTCACACTTTCAAGGTACAGCAGAACACTGATTATTCTGTTATCAAATTAGATAGCAAAGTATTGTGTTTATTATGGAATGACACTATAGCTCTGCTATAGAATAGAATATGTGCCAACATTACCAGACTATGCACTTACTTGCAATGTTCTCAATCCACAGGAAAGCAATACTGAAAATTAGAAAATCTAAAACAGTATTTAATCTCAGCAAAATTTCCAACAAAACTAAAAAATAAGAACAAGGTCACAGCTAAAGTAAATTTCCAAAAGGCCTGTTAGCTTAGGCAAGGAAATTAAATCAGTATGTCACTTACATCATGTTTGATTGCAGCAATGGAAGACATGTGTCCAGAGAAAACAAACTGCTTTAAATCCCTGGGCCCTCTGTTAAGTGCAGCAGCATGAAGAGTTGTGGACATCAGGAGCAAAATCAAGTCAATTAAACACTAGCCACTGCAACCAAGAAAAGTCTAAAACCAGATGGCTTTACTGAAGAATTCTACCAAAAACTGAAAGAAAAATTAACTCCAACTCTTCTCCAACTCTTCCAAAAAATTAAGAGAACACTTCCTAATTTATTCTATGAAACCAGCATTATTCTAATATCATAGCCAGATAAAGACATCACAAGAAGAGAAAATCACAAACAAATATCCCTTATGAATCCAGACGCAAAAGTCCTCAACACAATACTAGCAAACGGAATCCAACAGCACATTTAAAGGATTATATACCACAGCCAAGTAGGACTTATCCCAGAAATGCAATGGTCATTCAATATTACAAAATCGGTGTATTATATCACATTAATAGAATGAAGGGGGAAAAAACACATGATCATCTCAAGTATGCAGAAAAAGCATTTGACAAAAAAACCAGCACTCTTTTTTGATAAAAACTTTTAGAAAATTAGAACTAGAAGGGAACTTCCTGAAGATGATAAAAGGAATATACGACAAACTCACTAATAACATCAAATACAATGGTATAAGACTGGAAGCTTTACCCCTAAAAGCAGGAGCAAGATACAGATGCCTGCTTTCACCATCCTATTCAACATTGTACCAGGAGTTCTAGCCAGGGGAATTAGACAAGAGAAAGAAATAGGGAGCCGATGTGGCTCAAGCAGTTGAGCTCCTGCTTCCCACATGGGAGGTCCCAGATTTGGTTTCCAGTGCCTCCTGAAAAAAAACAAAAACAAACAACAAGCAAAACAAATGAAAAAACCAACTCAGGGAAGCAGATGTGGCTCAGTGGTTGAGTGCCGGCTTCCCACATACCAGGTCCTGGGTTCAAGCCATGGCCTCCGGTATCTCAAAAAAAAAGAAAGAAAGAAAGAAAGAAAAATAAAAATAAAAATAAAATAAAAGGCAGGCAGGAAGGAAGGAAACATTCAGAGATGGCATGATTCTATAGGTGGAAAATCCCAAATAATCCATATTGTTGAAACACTGTTGAAACAACAACGTTGAAACATTGTTTAAAGAAAATAAAGAAGAAAAGACCTAAATAAATAAAAATACATCCAGTGTTCATGGACTAGAAGATTGAAAATAGTTAAGATGTAAATACCACCCAAAGTGATCTACAGATTCAATGTTATCCTAATCAAAATTCCAGCAGCCTTATTAGCAGTAATGGAAAAGCCAATCATCACATTCATATTGAAGAGAAAAGGGCCCCAAATAGCCAAGAACAAAAGTTGGAGGACTCACACTTATAGATATGAAAACTTATTCGAAAGCCACAGTAATCAAAACAGTATGGTAGTGGTATAAGGATAGACATATAAACAATGGAAAAGAATTGACAGTCTATAGAAAAATCCTCACATGGTTTCAATTGATTTTCAACAGGTTGGTAAGTCCAATCAATGGGGAAAGAAAAGTCTCTTCAACAACTGGTACTGGAAAAATAGGATATCCACATGCCAAAGAATGAAAGTGGACCCCTACCTAACACCACATACAAAAAACTAACTAAAAATGAATCAAAACGAATCAATGAAAACCATAAAACTCTTAGAATATTACATTGAGGAAAATTGTCATGACCTTGTATTTGGCAATAGATTCTTAGATATGACCTCAAGAGCACAAGCAAAATGAGGAAAAACAGAAAAATTAGACTTCATCAAAATTTGAAACGTTTATTCATCAAAGGACATTATGAAGAAAGCGAAAAGGGAGAACAAGAAAGAACTGCTGCAAATTATATGTCTGATGAGGGCTTAATACCTAGAATATATAAAGAAATCCTACAACAAAAAGATAAACCAATTAAAAAATAGGCAAAAAAAGGTGAATACACATTTCTCCAAAGAAGATATCAAATGTCCAATAAGCACGGGAAAAGATGCTCAACACCATTAGCCGTTGGGGAAATGCAAATCAAAACCACAATGATGGGAAGCGGATGTGGCTCAAGCCCGCCTGCCACATGAGAGGTCCCAGGTTCAGTTCCCGGTGCCTCCTAAAGAAGATGAGCAAGACAGCAAGCTGACACAAATGGCTGGCGCGACGAGCTGACACAACAAGATGATGCAATGAGAAGACACAACGAGGGACACAAAAAGCAGAGAGCAGAGGTGGCTCAAGTGATTGGGTACCTCCCTCCTCCAAGGAAGGTCCCAGGTTTCTGGTGCTTCCTATAAAAG
>JAQZBX010027404.1:0-28380 GCA_029593785.1 Cabassous unicinctus
GTGGTAGACAGGAGCTCAATCACTTGAGCCACCTCTGCTTCCAAGATATTTTAATTAAAATCCTGTCTTTGCCCTCTTTTGTTTTATTAGTGAGGTCCTCAACCTGGGCCCGGCCTGGAAGTTTGTTGCTCACTCATCTGCTGGGAGGTCCTGATATTCCTGTTAATACATTACCTTCAGGGCCCCTTAGGCTATTTGCCTCTAAGTCACAGATCAGTCTCTGCTTCTCAATGTGCATCTTAATGTCTGGTTTAACAGCAAAACCCAGTCCCTGGCAGTGGCCATAAAATGAGCTCTCTCTCACAGCCACTTTCTAAGACCTCTACAAGAGTAGACAAAAAAAAAAAAATTCCCTAGCCATTCATGAAACAAAAACCAAAAAACAGTTTTCCCAGAGACTTCAGTGACCTCAGTGGATTCTATACTAGAAACAGTGTTGCTCATCTAAGGTCTGTCAAAGCCAAAATGGGAAACATTTTAGTCAGCCAAAAGGGTGCTAATGCAAAGTACCAGAAACCTTTTGGTCTTTTTAAAGGGTATTTATTTGGGAAAAAACTTATAGTTACAAGGCCTTAAAGAGTCCAACTAAAGATATCATAAGAGGTACTTTCTCACCCAAAATAGTTGCCAATCTCTGTAAGGGTTCAGCCTTCCTTCTTCCTCTGTGCCTTAAGGAAGATAGGAAAATGTAAGTTTAGCTTAAAACTTTTATCTACTAGGCTGAGGAGTTAAGAATCATAGTTTGTACTGTAATCTCCCAATTGAAACCCATAAACAGACTTAAAATGAGAGTAATTAATAATTCAATTGTCAAATTTCAGTTAGTAAAGAAAAAGGTCCTTGAAAGTTATGGAAAGTTCTTTTCTAAATTATAATTAAAACAAATTAAACAATTATAACATATTCCAGAATCTAGCAGTCAGTATCCTTCTAAAGTTATTCACAGTTTTAGAATTTTATTAAAGAAAAAACAGGTTTTAATCTCCTGTGAAGTAAGGAAAAATAAAATTTCTTGCATACACTAGACTGGTTTCCATTTTATTTGGCTTGAGTATAATCTCCATAGGTTTATAGGATACTAATAAAAGAAATTACCACCACACGGATGGGGAATGGATGTGTGGGGTGTTTTTGGGTGTGTGGGTGGTGGGGAGCATGGGAATCCCTGTAGTTTCTGAGTAATATTTGGGTAATCTAGGCACCTTTATAAAATGTATATATATATATATAATAATATTTATGTAAACAAATGCACATATATGCATATGTATTTATATATCATTTTACAAATAAAAAAAAATAAAAAAATAAAAAATAAAAGAAATTACCATTATATGTACTAAATCTTTAAGATTACAACTATGAAAGTTGTAAGTTTGTGTTTAATGAATTTAAAGTTAAAGAAACGCAGCTCTGTCTTAAAGTGAAATGACTAGTTTTCATAGAACAGAATGAGGAATGTAAAATAAGACTTTAAATGGGAAAAGGTAAATTTCATTGGTTGCTAAGTGTAATTTAATAAACTTACTTAAATGTGATGTAACTAGTCTATGTGGTTATGGTGAATTTTAAGAAGTTTGCAAATCATCTTCTAAACTGAAGCAGTTAACTGGCTAATTTCAGAAAGTCATTAATTAGAAACCTAACCTGATATTAATTACAAAAATTAACTTCCTATCAGGGAAACCTGTTAGAGGCCACCGCAATCTGCATATTAAAGTGGTAGTAACAGAAAATAACCTTGATTCCATTAGGAAGCTTGCAATTTCATAAAATAATGGAGAAAGTAGTTTTTCCTGTACTGCTAAAGTAAAATATAATACCTGTTAATGTAATCACGGTAAAGATATAGAATTAAAAAGTAAAGTATTAAAAACACTTAAGTTCATTTGGTATGTTATACATTGCATTGGAAGTGTTTAGAAAGTGTATAAAATTAAAAGATATAGACTTCAGTATTTTCAACTCTCTTATGCATTCATTCAGTCCAAAATACCCTGCATGGTGCCTAACAATTTGAGTTATTGGCTAGGTCAGTCACTGTGACCCCTAAAACAATAAAAGTATCTACCACATCTGGAAATGTTCCTGAATTAGGTAGAGCATATGTTGCAATTTTGGACTTCTACAGCAGCTGGCAATTGCTCAATATGTCCAGATTTACAATGGACATTGACTCCAGGATGGCTCTGTTTCATAGTGCAAAGGGCACTATGTCCCAGGCTGGTGAAACACTGGATCCTAACTTCCTAGCTTTTCTTGGATCAATGTGCTGCAGCATGCTGGCTGTGTAAAGGACATACCAAGTGGAGCAATAATTATCAGGGAAATGTGAGTAGAACCTAAACACAATTGGCATTATGTCTTGCTCCCCTTAGAAACATGTGTGGCATTGCAAATATGAAGCTTAGATCTATTAACTGCAGGTCAAAGAGGAACTTGTACATTGATTAGTATTAAGTGCTGTACCTATATACCTGGTGAAAATAATAATATCTCTTCTATTCTAGATCATGTGCTCACATGCAGAGGTCCTGAATATACTAAAATCCTGGTAAATTTAATTCACTTTCTAAATAGTTAATGAACATGCCTATAAGATAAAGGAATGGCTCTATGTACCATCTTTATTTTGCTTGCCTTGTTGTTGCCTATACTGTCTTTGTGAGTTTATGCCTCCCCATACTTTTCCTAGCATAGGTGGTTAGGCTAGGCATAACCACCACCGTGGGCACTGTTTTTGGCAATTTTTACCAAACTCAGCAGTTCTACAACAATCTCTCCATAGAGTTAACTGACAGCATAAAGAACTCAAGGAAGAATGCTGTTTCCCATCAGCTTTGGGAGGATACAGCCTCTGAAGTCACCTGACCTTTCTCACTTTTGTGGTCCAGTATGTCATGACTGGCTCCTTTTTGGGCCCACCTACCACCATCTTCTTTATCCTTTCAGTAGGACAGTGTACCATAAATTCTAACTAAGTTTATTTCTTCCAGAATCAACATCTTCCAGAACAAGATATTAGTCATGTGGGGATTTCAACCAGTTCCAACCATGGTGCCATATCCATCTTCCCTCAACCTCAAAAGAATAGCCAGAGAGTTTTATACCCCATCAGGCAGGGAGTACTCTCCCTAACCAGCAGGAAGCAGCTACAGAAAAATGACCATCATCTTTCTGCTCCCCCTTAAGAATTAGGGTGCATTCTTTCTGAGGGGGGAGTTGAGGCATTTTAGTGAAAGGAAAGAGGGAAGGCAGTTGAGACCTGACAAAGAACATGGCCATGAGACCCTGCCCAGGGATCACTTTCTACTAAAAACAAAGATGGAAAAACCCCATCTAGACCCTGGACACAAGGTCCCATTTTGAACTCTTTCCAAGGTCAAAGGTAAGCTACAGATAACTCCAAACAACAGGCTTCCCCATTGGTCCCCTGAGAGCTCACAGTTGTGGCATCCAATCAGAACAGCAAACAGCTGAGGATCAACATTAGAAAAGGGGAGGAGGAAATTCTTTTAAAAGGCCTATTCTGGGGCCCCACATGCATATCTCACCAGGTTACATGCCCACACCCATGTCTTGAGTTGTGTTATTTTCTAATTTCTAGTTTTCTTGTTTCTTAATAAACTCTTTACTTTCTTGCCTACCCTATGGTGTGTCCTTAAATTCTTTTATGTGACATAGCCAAGAACTTAGACACTCAGAACCCAAAACATTCTGCTAACATTTGGAGTGTAGAGGATGGGGCCCAGGGGCAAAGGGGAGGGTTGTTCCCTTGGCTTTTCCCTGTTGTGACATGGAAGGCAGAGAAGGCCACTGGTGGCCCCTGGTGTGCACAATTTTCTTGCATGTGCCAAGGTGTAAGGGACCTGATGTATGAAAAGAGGTCTAGCAGGTGATAAGGCATAGCCCCAGAAGTCTGGGTCTCTGCTATCCTTATCAGGCCTGGGCTTGTATGGGGCAGGGATTTCTACAGAAGGATGGGATGCAGCTCCCTGTCTGTGCCACTGTAGTCAGTGTTGAGGTGGACACAGCTATGCAGGTGGGGGGAGTAGTGTGGGGTGCTGGCTAGAGGCAGCCATTCTCCAGGTGGTGGCACCCAAAAGAAAAGGGAGAGACTGAGGGAGATATGGCTAGCAACAGTACCTAACATTCCCAGACTGTCTCTCATTCAAGTACTAACCAGGCCCAAAATACAGCTTAGCTTCAGAGATGAGAGACATTAGTTGTGATCAGAATGGTAGTACAGAAAACTGTGGTTGCCAAGGCCTGGTCATTCAAGAGCCTGCACTGGATGGTGCTGTGGAGATTCACTCAGCTGCAGAGGCTGTGGGCCTCCAGTGCCTGACCAGTTTGTCACCACCAACCACAAGGACACCCTGGCTGCAGAAGTACACTCCTGCTTGGGTTGCACCCACACCATGTGGTGACATGGACAGCTAAAATGCAGGCCAGGTAATGAGACCACACTGGCAGTGTCCAGTTATTGATTCAAAAGACCAGAGTCCAAGGGTAACCTAGGGTCCTGGGCACTCTGCCAGGTGGGTTACAAACAGGAGGGCCTCTGCTTTGCTTCTGATATCCCACCAAGTTGGGCATACTCAGGGGGCATGACTTCAGCCCTGCCACATCCTTCCCAGCCTGGCTTGGTAACTGGAAGGGCCCCTACCCCCCAAACCCCCACACACACTCTCCCAATGCATGTGTTCTCCAACATGCTCCTGCTGGGACTCAGCTTTACCCAACCATCCAACCAGAACAACCAGCATTTCTGTTGGCTCCCCCAGCTGGCAGCCACCCAGACTGGGTAGCCCTTTCTGTCAAGTTTAGCCAGAGGACTTGCCTGAGCACACCAGGCCAGGGTAAGGAGGAAGCCTAAGGTCTTATTTTCTGCCCAGCTTTCAGGAATGTCTCTTCTTTAGTGAGCCCAGTCCAGGATGACCCTTTGCCTAGCCTCTCATTGGATGCACTCATCCAACCCAGTGTCTAACCATGGATGAGTCTATGTCACTCCTGCTATTGGCCAGCTTTGGATGAACACCGTACATGTCCCATGCTTGGCTCAGTCCTTGGCCCTCAGAGCCAAAATGGGAACTGCCTAACACAGAAAGTCAATGTTCACCCAGAGCATGGGTGATGTGGGAGCCATGGACATCAAGGTCCTCCCTGGCCCACACATGTAACTTCACATAACACAAGCTCTTGTGCACTGGGACCATCAATCAACTCAGCAGTTGGAGCCAAATTGGGAATCCAATCAGTTCTGCTATGACTGGAAACCACAGCCAGGTGTCCAGAAGGAGACTGACAGGTCCTGGGCATAAAGGTGGGCTGTCTGGATACACCATTACCCGTGAAGAAATGTCCTTGGAGCAAAAACTTATCCTTGGAGCACTAGGATAAGTTTTTGGACAGGCAGATTATGCAGGATGTGGGTAGAGAGGTGAGATTCCATGAGCTGCTTCTCAGGCAGAGGCCACTTAGTGCAATAGTCAAGCCTCCACTTGCACCTCCTGGGTCTTTGCTGTGTGTGGACAAGCTTCCTCCAAAAGGACTTTACAGCACAGAGCTAAGGCCCCAGGCTTGGGAGTGGGGTTACGGGCAGATCCTGAAACACCATCCCACCCACACACCAACATGATTCTTTCCTGGCATCTTTTTGTTAAAGTCCTGTAGAACTGTCCTTGTTCAATTTTTCTTGCAATTGTGTCTCAATGTCCCCGAGGTATTTAACCAAATACTACAGGAGGTGTTGGCAATATTGGTACAGTAAATATGGCAATTTCCAATAGAAGGGTCTGCTGGATGTGGTGCCATGAAGGAGAAACACATCTCTCAGAGAGAAGGTGATTTATTACAATGTATCAAGCAAGGAACTGGAGAATCTTCTCAAAACTAGTTCAAAGTGAGAATGGGAGCTAGGGTTTTTATAAGCAAAAAAGAAAGAAAATGGGGTAGCTGAGAAAAAAGCTAAAAATAAAAAAGTCAAGTGATGCTTCAAGGAGACTTGTGAGGAGAGTATGTACAAATTCTCAGCTCTGCATTGTCTCAAGCATACTAAAATTTTCCTTAGATTCAGCAGCTAAAAACAGTTTAGATATTGTTGTGCAGGTACCTATCTGCAAGGTCTTCATGACTCCTTTCTCAACCAACCACTCAAGGATAACAAACATTTTTTTGGTCTCTGAGGAAAGTTACAGATTTACTAGGTTCTCCTGACACCATTCTGTCTGGTTTTGCTTTGCGATATTATCTTATTCCTGTAAAAATTGAGAAGTTCTGATTAATATCCTTTGGGGAAATAAGTGCAAAGAGTAAACTTCTAAAATTAGATTAATAGGAAACCAGCTCAATTAGTGTATTAGAATTTTCAGAGCTGCTTAAGTGAATAAATTTTTAGTAAGCACATTTTCTAGTTATCAATGTCAAAAATGAGTCCTTGTTCAGCTAATATATAATCAAGTTTGGCAATGTTATTTTCTAAAAGTTTTGATAATGAATTTAATTCCTGTTGCTGTGCAGCTCTACCTCTAGTGGTAGATTCAGAAAGTTGTCCTATTGTGATTGATTTCTAATTATGTTTTCATTGGTCTTAACTTCAAGCCAAGGTACAACAATCTACCAAAAGAAGCAAGCCCAGAATCATGAACTCCCTGGGTAAATTCTCTTTCATCTGATAACATAGATTGTGGGAACTAGTCCATGGAGAAATATCAGATTCATTATAAACTCTTAAAGGGGCAGTGTGGAGACCAAGTGCACATTGCCCAGACATTTACCAGCTATTAAGAGCCCAGGCAAATACATGATCAAAGTCCCCATAATTTTTACAGGAAGGAAAAAATGGCTTTAAAAAACAAGAAATGATATTCAAGCAACATATCTGCAGGAAAGACACTTCTACCATCATGTCATCAGTAAGAATCATTGGAATAACATGATTGGAAAAAGACCTTGAATAAAAGGGGGAAAAGGTAAAGAGAAATGATTTCATGTGGCTAAGAGACTTCAAAGAGAGTCAGGAGGTCATCCCAGAAGTAATGCTAATGCACACCACATTAGGATCTCATAGAACACCAAAGTGGATATCACCCCACACAGAGGGACTCCTGAGGGCTCTGGAGACACCCAGGTCCTATATAAGTGGGGATATCCCCAGAGATTGATACCTTATTAGTGGGCTCTTCTTTGGAATCTGGGCTCCTGAGAATGACAGAGTTGGATGCAAATAAGTCCTCCCTGCACATGGTCCATCAGTCCCTTCTATTCAAACCTATATGTGATGCTGGAGTTTTCAGGTGTACTTCCAGAGGTTGGAGCCTCTGGCCTACCTATGTGCTAGCTGTGCCTGGAATCTCAGTGGAGCTGCAACTCCTACCCTACAGCTCAATGGACTCATCCAAGTCACCTGGTGAGGAGACAACTATGGGCAACGGCCATCCCAGGGAATGGAGAGGGCCTGCAGCTGCAGGTAGGATAATCCCATCCACCGTATCCATGGGATATAAGCCCTCTCTCACTTGGAGGTGGAGTGGACATCACCATCCCAGTCCCCTCAGGATTGCGGGAAGAGCTATGGACTAGAGTGAACTTAATGATATTCTGTTGTAGACATATTGTGATTCGAGCAATGGAAGAAATTATGACAGTAAGGTGGAGCTGGTGGCCACTGGACATTTTCGGGGCATAGAGGGGAAGGGCAGCTAAAATACAGGGGCTTTTTCGGGACTTGGGGGTTGTCATGAGTGGCGTTGTGGCGACGGATGTAGGCCATTTTACATCAGCATATACCACGCAGAACTGTGTGAGAGAGAGGGTGGTCTATGATGTGAATTGTGGTCTATGCTCGGTGGCAAGGCCCCAGGATGTGAATATCCATTGCGGGTGATGTGCCACACTGATGAAGGATGTTGGTGTGGGATGTGTTGAGAGGTGTGGGAGGTGGGAAACATGGGAATTCCTGTCATTTCTGAGTAATAATTAGGTAATCTAAGCACCTTAAAAATATATATATATATAAAGAATATTTATGTAAGCTAATGCACGTATATGCATATGTATTTATATATCATCTTACAAATATTGGTATGTATTGTGAAAATTTTTGATTTTTTCCAATAATAAAAAAAATTGAAAAGAAAATTAGTAGATAAGAGGAGGGCTGAGAAGGACTACTGATGCTTAATACATGTAGAAGATTTAATTAGCCGGACTGTAAAATTATGCAAATGGATAGAGTTAATGGTAACACATTATAGTGAGCAGAACTAATGGATTTTTTTAATAAATGAGATTGTGGCTGAAAAAGGTAGTTTAGTGATGTAAAAGGCAATTGAAAGAAAGCTAGAGAATAATATAGGGACTGAATATCACAGTGAATCCAGAGGTGGATGAGAATTGCGGTTAATGGTACAAATGCAAGAATGTCTGTCTATGAACTAGAGCAGATGTACATTTTTTATTGCAGGGTGTTGCGAATGTGGTGAAGTATGTGAAGAATACAATTAATGTAAGCTATGTACTAGAGTTTAGAGCAATACTGTAATATTCTTGCATCAATGCCAAAAATGTAGTTAATCATGTGTTAATAATCAGGGGGTATGGAAAAAATATGCCAAATGTACACCATGAGCCATAGTTAGTGGTAATAGTCTATTGATATTATCTCAAAATCTGTAACAAATATTCCACAATGCTGTGATATTTTGGTGAAGGGGTGTTATATGGGAATTCCAAACATGTGCATAATTGTTTTGTGATTTCACAATTTCTATAATAAAAATATATTTAAAAAAAAAAACCACATGGTATTGGCACAAGGATAGACCTACTGACAAATGGAACCGAATTGAGAGTTCTGATATAGATCCTTGCATATACCGTCATCTGATATTCAACAAGGCCACCAAGCCCACTCAGTGGGGAGAGAATGACCTCTTTAACAAGTTGTGCTTGGAGAACTGGATATCCATATCCAAAAGAATGAGAGAAGAATACCATCTCACACCTTATACAAAAATCAACTCCAGATTGATCAAAGATCTAAATATAGGAGCTAAAACCATAAAGACCTTGGAAGATAATGTAGGGAAGCATCCACAGGACCTTGTAATAGGAAATGGCTTCATGAACTTCACAGCCAAAGCACGAGCAGCAAGAGAAAAAATAGAAAAATGGGATCTCATCAAAATTAAAAACTTCTGCACCTCAAAGGACATTATTAAGAAAATAAAAAGGCAGCATACCCAATGGGAGAAAATATCTGGCCATCATATATCTGATAGGAGCCTAATATCCTGCATATATAAATAAATCCTACATCTCAAAAATAAAAAGACAAACAACCCATTTAAAAAAATGGGCAAGTGACCTGAAAAGACACTTCTCCAAGGAAGAAATACAAATGGCTAAAAAGCCCATGAAAAAATGCTCGACATCACTAGCTATTAGGGAAATGCAAATCAAAACCACAATGAGATACCATCTTACACCTATCAGAATGGCAGCTATTAAAAAAACAGCAGAATATAAGTGTTGGAGAGGATGTGGAAGAATAGGAACCCTCATCCACTGCTGGTGGGATTGAGGAATGGTCCAACCACTGTGGAGGACAGTTTGGCGATTCCTCAGAAAACTAACAATAGATCTTCCATATAATCTAGCAATTCCACTACTGGGTATATTCCCAGAAAAATTGAAAGCAAAGACATGAACAGATATATGCACACCAATGTTCATACTGGCTTTGTTCACAATTGCCAAAAGTTGGAATCAGCCCCAGTGCCCATAAACAGATGAGTGGATAAGCAAAATGTGGTACATACATACAATGGAATACTACTCAGCTGTTAGGAGGAATAAAGTGCTAACACGTGGAATAACATGGATGAATCTTGAAGACCTTACGTTGAGTGAAGCAAGCCAGGCATTGAAGGATGAACAGTTTATGACCTCCTTGATTTGAATTGAGGAAAATTAACAGTTTCTGAGAACCACTGACTGAAAGATACATTAAAAAGGGAGAGAGAGAGAAGGGTAGGTTGTGGGCCATCATCCATATGGACATAATCTATGGTAAATTGACAGAGTATAGTTGCATATTGAAGGATAGGAGAGATGGGTAGAGATTTTACTGGGTTTGGTGGTGCCGGGTTATCAGGTGGGTAGATTAAGAAGGGCAGGTTAGAATACACAGGGCATGTAACTATGAATCTTGTCATCCCATGAGCCAAGACTGGGGAGTGTCATATACCCCAGGGGGTGGGGAGGAAGGCCAGAAAAGTTCAAATGGGCTACTTGGTGTTCATGGGAAATTTTCTTCATTACCTTACAGTAATGGACACAGGACATGGTAAATATCATCAAAGTACAGTCTAAATTTTAAACTATACTGCAAACCATTGACAATGTTTAGTTGCTATATATTATTATCTATATAACAGTTATAACAATGCTAACATCCATAAAAAAAAAAAAGGTTTTAATATGGGGTGGCGAAGGGGAAGGGAGTTTGGGTATTTGAGAGTCTCTAGTATTCCATGTGTGACTTTGTTGTGACCTAAAAAATTCTTTGAAAATTAAATCAAAATTTCGGAGACACTGGGGAAAGAGAATGGGAAGATGTTATGGTAAACTGGACATCCGATAATACAGTGATAATAGGAAAAAAGAATAATTTTTTTTTAAAAGAATTTTTTTATTCCCATTTTTAAAAATATCCCAATCCACCAATTATATTTAATTTTAGTTTAGTTACTTTTTTTTCTTCTGAGTTTCCTTGTACTTATCTCTTGCATTTAAGCTTATCATTATTATTTCTTTTTCCTATTAATTGTATCTCGTTATTATATGGGCTTCATTTTCAAGGAAGGTTTAGATCACATAAAGGTTACACGGGGGGTTGCAGAGGATCATTGGTGGGGGGTGGTGTCTGGGATGGGGAATTCATTTGAGTAAATCCATCTGCATATACAAGAAAGATATATAAAATTGTTCAAATGATCAAGGGATGGGGCATGGTCTCAGTGGGTAGACAATTACTCAATAAATGAGGGAATCTGAATTCCCAGCATTTAGAACTCTGCCACATTCCCCAAGGGAGCAGCAGCATCTCCTGAGTGCATAGGCAGTGTCTGGCAAAAGAGGATGGCCCACTGATGGGTGCTTGCTATTGAGGACTAGCCTTATGAGTCTTTGCTCTTGTAATTGAAACTTAGCCTACTGTTATGGGGTGCCTAAGGGTTGCCACCTGAGAGACTCCTTGTTGCTCAAATGTGGCCTCTCTCTAAGCCAAACTCAGCATATGAATGCATTACCTTCCCCCCAAAGTGGGACATGACTCCCAGGGATGAGCCTCCTTGGCAACGAGGGATTAATACCAAGTGCCAACTGACAACACGATTGGAAAAAGACCTTGAATGAAAGGGGGGAAAGGTAAAGAGAAATGAGTTCATGTGGCTAAGAGACTTCAAAGAGATTTGAGAGGTCATCCCAGAGATAATGCTTATGCACACCTCAGTAGGATCTCATAAAACACCAAAGTGGATTTCATCCCACACAGAGGGACTCCTAAGAGCTCTGGAGACACCCAGATCCTATATAAGTGGGGATAGCCCCAGAGATTGATGCCTAATTTGTGGGCTCTTCATTGGAATCTGTGCTCCTGAGAGAGACAGAGTTGGACTCAAATAAGTCCTCCCTGCACATGGTCCATCAGTCCCTTCTATTCAAACCTATATGTGATTCTGGAGTTTTTAGGTGTACTTCCAGAGACTGGAGCCTCTGGCCTACGTACATGCCAGCTCTGCATGGGATCTCAGGGCAGCTGCAACTCCTACCTTACAGCTCAATGGACTCATCCAAGTCGCCTGGCGAGGAAACGACTATGGGCAATGGCCATCCCAGGGAATGGAGAGGGCCTGCAGCTGCAGGTAGGAACATCCCATCCACTGTATCCATGGGATATAAGCCCTCTCTCACTTGGAGGTGGAGTGGACATCACCATCCCAGTCCCCTCAGGATTGGGGGAGGAGCTATGGACTAGAGTGGACTTGGTGGTGTCCTGTTGTAGATATATTGTGATTCAAACAATGGAAGAAATTGTAACAGTGAGGTAGAGCCGGTGGCAATTGGACGTTTTTGAGGCAGGGAGTGGAGGGACAGTTGAAATACAGGGGCTTTTTTGGGACTTGGGTGTTGTCCTGAGTGGCGTTGCGGCGATAGATGTAGGCCATTTTGCATCAGCATATACCATGCAGAACTGTGTGGGACGGAGTGTGGTCTATGATGTGAACTGTGGTCTATGCTTGGTGGCAAGGCCCCAGGATGTGTATATCCATTGCCGGTGTTGTGCCACACTGATGAAGGATGGCGGTGTGGGATATTGTGAGAGGTTTGGGAGATGGGGAACATTGGAATCCCTGTAATTTCTGAGTAATATTTGGTAATCTAAGCACCTTAAAATATATATATATATAAATATAAGATAACATTTATATAAACAAATGCACATATATGCATATGTATTTATATATCATTTTACAAATATTGGTATCTATTGTGAAAAATTTGATTTTTACCCACAATAAAAAATAAAATAAAATAAAATAAAAATAAAAAAATAAAAAGATACAAATGGATGGTTACTCTTTGTTTAAATGTATTATCTTTTCAACTAAATATAAGCATTGATTTGCTTTTATCATCTATATACCCATCCATCTATATTTAAGTATCCCCTTCTTTCCTGAAAACTGTAGTTTAAACATCTTGTAAGTTTAAACACCTTGTTGAAGCAGTTCCTGAGAACTAGATAGGAATCAGCTCTGCATGCCTTGGGCCAAGGTGGAGGATTTTAGAAAGGGGGATGATAAGATTGCACTGGAAGTGTAACCATAGCTGAAAGTGCCCCCAAACTCACAATTAATGGAAGTCTCCTGACGTTATATCTTATATGATTGTAGGTCCAGAGACATTAAGGTGTTTGTATGTATGTCTAAACTTCTGGGTGGTGTGGATGAGGCAAAACTTTAGAAGAAAGAAGTATTTCCTGAGTAGGCAGAAATTCTCTGATGGTTGTTTGTATTTGGGGTAGCCACAAGAGACCATTCTACAAACCGTAAGCTATAAAGCCTTATATTTTAAACCCAAGAGAGAGCTGAAGAGACAAGGAAATGCAAATGCAATATACTTATTTGGACTGAATTGTGTCTCCCAAAAAGATGCCTTGAATTTCTCTTCCCCTGTGCCTCAGAATATCAATTTATTGGGAAATAAGAATGTAGCAGGTTCAATGACACAAGTTGAAATTAGATTATGCTAGAGTAAGACAGACTCTTAATCCAATATGATTTGTGTCATTATAAGAAGAGGAGAGCACAACTCTGATGAAAATTAGTCACTGAGTGTACAATTTAAATGGATTGTACAAAGCATGGGAGTATAACACATGGAATCCAGTGGTGGATTATGGACTGTGGTTAACAGGACAAATATGAAAACATATTTTTTGAATGATAAAAATATACAATATGGTATAGGCTTTTAATAATTATGTGGGTTGGGAGAAAATACACCAAACATAATAAATGGGCTATAGTTATTTTGATGGTGCTCTTTCATAGTCTGTAACAAATGTTTCACAGCAATGTAAGGTGTTGATGGTGGGAAGATGTATGGGAGCCTTGTATGATGATATGCTTGCTTGTTTTGTAAAGTCACAAATCTTACCATATGTTTATTGTTTATGTATGTTCATGTATAAATTATATACTTCAATAAAATTTTATTTAAAAAAAAAAGAAGACACTGGGAAACATACTGAAGAAATTGTAAACATACATGGAAAGATAACACATATCATGGTGATGAATGGCACAATCCAAGAAATCAAAAGGAAACTGGAATCACATAACAGCAGATTTGAACAGGCAGAAGAAAGAATTAGTGATGTGGAAGACAGTACAACTAAAATCAAACAGATAGTAGAACAGATAGATAAAAAGATAGACAAAATCCAGCAGGGACTTAGGGATTTGAATGACAACACAAAACACACAAACATAAACATTATAGGCAACCCAGAGGGAGAAGAGAAGGGAAAGGGAACAGAAGGAATGTTGAAGGTAATAATGGCTAAAAACTTCCCTACCCTATTGAAGGAGATGGACATACATGTCCAGGAAGCACAGTGCACCCCAAGAAGTATAAATCCTAACAGGCCTACTCGAAGACATACACTTGACAAAATGTCCAATGCTCAAGACAAAGAGAAAATACTGAAAGCAGCAAGAGAAAAGAGAGCCATTACATGCAAGGGAAGCTCAATAGATTAAGTGCTGATTTCTCATGTGAAACCATAGAGGCAAGAAGACAGTGGTATGACACAGTCAAGATACTAAAAGAAAAAAACTTCCAGCCACAAGTTCTCTATCCAGCAAAGCTGGCATTCAGAAATGATGGACAGTTCAAAATATTCACAAACAGAAATAAAAAGTGTATGCCAATAAGAAACCTGCCTTCAAGAAATACTAAAGGTAGTGATTCAAGCAATGGAAGAAATTGTAACAGTGAGGTGGAGACGGTGACCACCAGACATTTTCGGGGCAGGGAGGGGAGGGGCAGTTGAAATACAGGGGCTTTTTTGGGACTTTGGGGTTGTCATGAGTGGCATTGTGGTGACAGATGTAGGCCATTTTGCATCAGCATATACCACACAGAACTGGGTTGGAGAGAGGGTGGTCTATGGTGTGAAATGCGGACTATGCTTGGTGGCAAGGCCCCAGGATGTGTATATCCATTGCGGGTGGTGTCCCACACTGATGAAGGATGTTGGTGTGGGATGTTGTGGGAGGTGTGGGAGGTGGGGAACATGGGAATCCCTGTAATTTCTGAGTAATAATTAGGTAATCTAAGCACCTTTAAAAATAGATATATATATATATTAACATTTATGTAAGAAAATGCACATATATGCCTGTGTATTTATATATCATTTTACAAATATTGGTATGTACTTTGAAAAATCTTGATTTTTACGAACAATAAAAAAAAAAAGAAATACTAAAGGAAGTTCTGCAAGTTGAAAAGGAAAAAGAGGAGAGAGAGAGTTGGAGTGTAAGAACAACTAAAAAGACAAAAAGAGAAATAAAAACAACATATGACATACATAAACCCAAAGAAAACATGTAAGAAATTCTTGAGAGTAATAACACTGAATGTTAATGGATTAAAAGCACCAGTCAAGAGACACATATGGCAGAATGGATAAGAAAATATGACTCATCTATATGCTGTCTACAGGAAACCCACCTTAGACCCAGGGATTCAAGGAGGCTGAAAGTGAATGGCTGGAAAACAATCTTACAGGCAAACAAGAACTAAAAAAGGGCAGGAGTAGCTATACTAATATTGGACAAAATAGACTTTAAATGCAGAACTATTGTAAGAGACAAAGCTGGATACTATATATTAATAAAAGGGGTAATCCTTCAAGAAGGAAGAGCAATCATCAACATTTATGCACCTAACGAAGGTGCCTCAAAATACCTGAGGTGAACTCTGGAAAACAAAAGTGGAAAAATAGATGCCTCTACAATTATAGTGGGGGATTTATACACCATTATGACCATTAGACAGAACATCTTGACAGAAAATCAATAAAGAAACAAAGACTCTGTATAATACATTAGAGGAGCTGGACCTAATAAACATATATAGAAAACTGCACCCAAATACAGTGAGATATACATTCTTCTCGAGTGCACATGGATCATACTCCAAGATAGACCACATGCTAGGTCACAGAAATAGTCTCAATGAATTTGGAAAGATTGAGATTTTACAAAGTAATTTCACTGACAATGATGGAATGAAACTCGAAATAAGTAAGGACCAGATAACCAGATTAGGCACAAAGTTATGGAATTTAAACAATACACTATTAGACAAATGGTAGGTAAAGGAAGAAATCTCAAAAGAAATCAGTAGATAAATATAAGAACCAAGACCATAAAAGCCTTGGAAGATAATGTAGGGAAGCATCTACAGGACCTTGTAATAAGAAATGGTTTCATGAACATCACACCCAAAGCATGAGCAGCAAAGGAAAAAATAGATAAATGGGATCTCCTCAAAATGGAAAACTTTGCACCTCAAAGGATGTTATCAAGAAAGTAAAAAGGCAGCCTACACAATGGGAGAAAATACTTGGCCACCATATATCTGATAGGAGCCTAATATCCTGCATATGTAAAGAAATCCTACACTTTGAAAATAAAAAGACAAGCAATCCATTTAAAGAATGGGCAAGTGACCTGAAAAGACACTTCTCCAAGGAAGAAATACAAATAGCTAAAAGGTACATGAAAAGATGCTCAACATCATTAGCTATTAGGGAAATACAAATCAAAACTGCAATGAGACACCATCTTACACCTATTTGAATGGCGGCTATTAAAAAGAAGCAGTGGACTGTAAGTGTTGGGAGGATGTAAAGGAATGGAAACCCTCATCCACTGCTGGTGGGGATGTAGAATGGACCAGCCATTGTGAACAACAGTTTGGCAGTTCCTCAAAAAACTAATTATAGAACTTCCATATGATCCAGCAACTCCATTGCTGGGTATATACCCAGAAGAATTGAAAGTAAAGTCAAGAACAGATATATGCACATCTATATTCATAGTGGCATTATACACTATTGCCAAATATTGGAACCACCCCAGGTATCCATCAACAGATGAACGGATAAACCAAATGTAGTATATACACACAATGGACTATTACTCAGGTGTAAAAAGGAATAAAGTGCTAACACTTGGGATAACATGGATGAATGGTCAGGACCTTAGGTTGAGTAAAGCAAGCCAGACACTGAAGGATGACTTCACTGTTATGAATTAAGCAAATTGAGCAGACTCAGGGAACTATTGTCTGGAAGAAGGTTGTAATTCAACACCCATACAGGCATAATCTATGGTAAGGTGATAGAGTATAGTTGCATATTAAAGGGATAGGACAGGAGGGTAGTGATATTATTGGGTTGGGTGGTACAGGTTTTACAGGTGGGTAGATTGGCAAGGGTGGGTTGGTAGAGGGACCAGGTGAACACTGGAGATTTGTGGGTATGTGGTTGAAAGTACAAAGTTGGGAATGCTCTTATGGAAATATGACAAGGGAGGGTTACCGATTTAGGGTGTTTGATGGTGGAGCATTTGAGCCAAGACACACCTGGAACAGGCTTCTAGGAGTGTGTGAGAGGTCATTCTGTCATAATGCCTTGTATCAGTGGGTGGGAACCCACATAATGAGCAGGTAAAAGTTGGATTCCCTTCTTTGGGAAGATGGATTTGTTCAGAAATAGACAGGCGGGAATCTCTTGAGAGCATGAGCAGTTCCTAATAGGGGAAGAAAAACCAGTATGTCAAGACCTCAGTCTTGTTGCATGTAACTATGAATCTTGTCATCCAACGAGTGAAGCCGGGGGTTCACCATGGGCCCTGGGGGTGGGGAGAGGAAAGGAGGAATAGAATAGATTAAACAGAGAATATTTAGTGGGCAGTGGAAGTGTTCTGTATGATCTTAAAGTGATGGACACGGATGAGTCCATTGAATTATAGGGTAGGGGTTGCAGCTGCACCGAGATTGCAGGCACAGCTAGCACATAGGTAGGCCAGAGGCTCCAGTCTCTGGAAGTACATCTAAAAACTCCAGCATCATATATAGGTTTGAATAGAAGGGACTGATGGACCATGTGCAGGGAGGACTTATTTGAGTCCGACTCTGTCACTCTCAGGAGCACAGATTCCAAAGAGGAGCCCACTAATAAGGCATCAATCTCTGGGGCTATCCCCACTTATATAGGACCTGGGTGTCTCTAGAGCCCTCAGGAGCCCCTCTGTGTGGGGGGATATCCACTTTGGTGTTCTATGAGATCCTACTGAGGTGCGCATAAGCATTATCTCTGGGATGACCTCTCGACTCTCTTTGAAGTCTCTTAGCCACATGAACTCATTTCTCTTTACCTTTCCCCCCTTTGATTCAAGGTCTTTTTTCAATCATGTTGCCAGTTGGAACTTGGTATTAATCCCTCATTGCTAGGGAGGCTCAACCCCAGAAGTCATGTCACACGTTGAGGGAAGGTAATGCATTCATATGCTGAGTTTGGCTTAGAGAGAGGCCACATTTGAGCAACAAGGAGGCTCTCAGATGGCAACCCTTAGGCACCCCATAACAGTAGGTTAAGTTTCAATTAAAAGAGCAAAGACTCATAAGGCTAGTTCTCAATAACAAGAACCCATCAGTAGGCCATCTTCTTTTGCGAGACACTGCCTCTGCACTCAGGGGACTGCTGCTGCTCCCTTGGAGAATGTGGCAGAGTTCTCCAGGCTGGGAATTCAGATTCCGTCATTTATTGAGTGATTGTCTTCCCTCTGTGACCATGCCCCATCCTTTGATCATTTGAACAATTTTATGGGCAACGGCCACCTCAGGGAATGGAGAGGGCCTGCAGCTGCAGGCAGGATAATCCCATCCACTGTATCCATGGAGTATAAACACTCTCTCACTTGGAGTTGGATTCGACATCACCATACCAAACTCCCCAGGATTGGGGGAAGAGCTATGGACTAGAATGGACTTGGTGGTGTTCTGTCATTTATTGTGATTCAAGCAATGGAAGAAATTGTAACAGTGAGGTGGAGATGGTGGCCACTGGACATTTTGGGGGAAGGGAGGGGAGGGGCAGTTGAAATACAGGGGCTTTTTCGGGACTTGGGGGTTGTCATGAGTGGCGTTGCAGCGACAGATGTAGGCCATTTTGCATCAGCATATACTACGCAGAACTGTGTGGGAAAGAGGGTGGTCTATGATGTGAAATGCAGTCTATGCTTGGTGGCAAGGCCCCAGGATGTGTATATCCATTGCGGGTGATGTGCCACACTGATGAAGGATGTTGGTGTGGAATGTTGTGGGAGGTGTGGGAGGTGGGGAACATGGGAATCCCTGTAATTTCTGAGTAATAATTAGGTAATCTAAGCACCTTTAAAAAATATATATATATATAATAACATTTATGTAAACAAATGCACATATATGCATATGTATTTATATATCATTTTACAAATATTGGTATGTATTGTGAAAAATTTTGATTTCTACCAACAATAAAAACAAAAACAAAAACAAAAAAACTGATAGATAAACATAAAAAGTTTTTCAAGGACAGCCAGAAAAACCCCTATGTATATTAGTGTCAGCAAATGGATTGAGAGGTGAATAATTTGTTCTTTATTCTTCTGGTTTTTCTTTATTTATTATAATTATTATAGAGCTATTGAAAAGGTTTAATAATGATTGAGGAGATGAATGCACTCCACTGTGAATATACCGAGGACCAGGGAATGTACACAATGGATAAAAAAGGTATTGGTTTAATATGTCTCAATAAAAGAGATTTGTTTAAAAAAAATAAAAAATAAAGTGATGGACACAGGACATGGTAAACATCATCAAAATTTATAAAAGTGTATCGTCTAAAATGTGAACTATAGTGTGAACCATTGACCATATTTAATAGCTATGTTTCACTATTTGTATATCAGTTATAACAAAGGTACCATCCACATATAAAAATGTATTAATATGGGGAGGGGGAGTAAAGGGGGAGGATGTTGGGTATACAAGAGTCTCCTTAATTTTGAGTGTGACTTTGCTGTGACCTAAAGCTTCTTTGAAAACAAAATGAAAAATAGTGAGCCACTGGGGAATGATTGGGGGAAGGTGCCACGGTACAGACAGGACACCAGATATTGTGGTGAGGAAAGGTAAAAGGTCAAAAAAATTTTTTAAAATATTTTTCATTTTTTAAAATATCCCAATCTTTTAATTTTTTTTTTTAGTTTTTAAAATTTTTTTATCTATTTTATCTCATATTTAAACTTATCATTATTGTTTCATTTTCCTATTAATTTTATTCAGCTTTTGTAATGGCTTCATTTTTGAAGAAGCTTTGAATCACAGAAGGGTTACAACTGGAGCAGGGGAAGATTATTGGTGTCAGGTGTCAGGGATGGGGGATAAATGGGAGGAACTTCACCTGAGCGCACATATAAGGTATGTAAAAATGTTCAAATGTTCATGGGACATTGTCACAGGGGTTGGAAACTCACACAATAACCGAGAGAATACTGAATTCCCATCCTGGAGGGCTCTGCCACATTCTCTAAGGGAGCAGCACCAGTCCCTCAAGTGCAGCGGCAGTGACTGGAGAAGGAGGATGATCCACTGATGGGCCCTTGATATTGATGACTAGGCTTATGAGCCTTTGCTCTTGAAATTGAAACATAGCCTACTGTAATGGGGTGCCTAAGGGTTGCCTCCTGAGAGACTCCTTGTTGCTCAAATGTGACATCTCTCTAAGCCAAATTCACCATAAGAATGTATTACCTTCCCCCCAGTGTAGTACATGACTGCTGGGGATGAGCCTCCCTGGAACCAAGGGATTGTTACCAAGTTCTAACTAGCAATGCAACTGGAAAAAGACCTCCAATAAAAGGGGGAAAAGGTAAAGACAAATGAGTTTATATGGCTAAGAGACTTCAAAGTGAGTCAGGAGGTCATCCCAGAGGTAATGCTTATGCACATCTTAGCAGGATCTCATAGACTGCTAAAGTGGATACTACCTCAAATAGTGGGGCTCCTGATGGCTCTGGAGATACCCAGGTCCTATGGTCAGGGTAGATAGCTCTGGAGTGTGGTGCTTTGCCAGTGGGCCCTACTTTGAAGTTTGTGCTCCTGAGAGTGACAGAGTTGAATTCAATTATGTCTTCCCTGCATAGGTCTCATCTCTCACTTCTGTTTAAACCTATACTTGGTCCTGGAGTTTGTAGGTGTGTGTCCAGAAACTTGAGTCTTTGGGCTGTCCATGTGCCAGCTGGGACCAGAACATCAGTGGAGTTGCAACACCTACGCTGCAGCTCATTGTGCTCACCCAGGACAACTGGCAGTGAGATGATGACAAACAATGGCCATCCCAGGGAATGGAAAGAGTTTGTAGCTGCAGGCTGGATAATCCCATCTATCTTCCCCATGGGATATAAGCCCTCTCTCAATTGGAGGTTGAGTGGACATCACCGTCCCAGAATCCTCGGGATTGGGGAAAGAACTATGGACTAGAGTGGACTTACTAGTATTCTACAATGGACATATTGTGATTCTAGCAATGGAAGAAATTACAACATTGATGTAGAGCCAGTGACTACTGGAGACTCTGGGGGCAGGGAGCGGGAAAAAAATTGTACTATGGGGGCTTTTTGGGACTTGGGAATCATCCTCAGTGACATTGCAATGACATATATAGGCCATGTTATATCATCATACATCATGCAAAACTGTGTAGAGAGAGTGTAGATTACAATGTGAACTCTGTTCCATGCTTAATGGCAAAGCCCCAGGATGCATTTATCAATTGCAATGAATGTGCCACATTAATGAAGGATGTTCATGTGGGAGGTTGTGGGAGGTGTAGGAAGTGGGGCATATGGGAATCCTTATATCTTTTGTGTAACGTTTATGTAATCTATTAAAAATAATGAAAAAATAATAAAAAAACACATGAAGCAAATTCATAAAGAAAAATGTAATATATTTAATAGTTCTGTATGACAAAATTCCATGTCAACAAAGTATTTTAAAATGTTGCAGCATGGGAGTAAATATGTATAACTCCTACAAATCAAAAATATAAAGGCAAACCAATTTTATTAATGAATAAAGCATTACAATAGACAATACACAGAAAGTAAATTAAAATTGGCCACTAAGCATGTGTAAAAATATTCCAACTCATTATGGTCAAAGAAGTTAAATTTAAACAATGAAATTTATTATCATTCTTCAGTTTCATGAAAATGAAATTAAAAAGACTGTTGACACAAAATTTGATGATGGCTCAGGGAATCAGCATGTCATCTCGTAACTCAACCCCAGAAGCATTCAAAAGGATAATCATTCCTGGCTTGTTCAAATTTGAAAAGTAAAAATGATATAAATACCTAATAATAATAGAATATAAATGACATGTGATAGGTTCTTATTATGGAAAACAAGGCAGAAATTTAAATGTAAGATCTATCTGACACACTAACATGGATAAATCTCTAAGATATAATGTGGAGCACAAACTATAAGGCACATGAAGATTACCAGAGTATGCTAACTTGTATGCTAAAAAATTTCCACCCAAAGAATGTCATGTAGTTTTATGAGTACTTGCATTCTCATAAATGAATAGGAAAATGTGTGGGAGAAAATATTTACCACTGGGGAACAAAGGGAGTGATGGCCATAGGTATTTTAATGATATATAATATTACAGATTCTATATTAAAAATATTATATTTCAATATTGCTTCCATCATTAAAGCTATTTAAAACTCATTAATTTTTAGTATAACTTAAAAATAAAACATTATATAATGAATGAAATGAAACACAGTAAAATAGAAATCATAATCAAGTTTTGTAATTCAGTGAACTTTTATATAACTTATTCTTTGGTAGTTACCACAATGTTTTTTCAATTACTTTATTAAAAGTATATATAGATGGTATTCCCTAGGCACTGTATTCAATGAATTTCCATAAATAGGCAGATATGTTTATACCACTCCCCCACTCCTCTATGAGGAGATATAAAGAACAAGAAACAGCTATATCTGTATATAGATATTTATGCAAATATGAATATAAATTTAAGGCAATACCTGTATTTCTTTTAATGTATGTATCTGGATTTTATTTTAGTATCACCATTAAAAAGCATGACTCTTTTTATACTTTTATAACCTTGATAAAACTTGAATAAATTTTAAGATGACTGCTAAAACCTAATGCCTTTTATTTTTGAGTAATTAAATTTATAATTTGTTCTTTGTCATGTTTCATTGTTTTGTGAATTAAAACTGGTTCTTATAATAAAATATAAATTTGTCACAGATTGAAGAGTATGTTGAATAATAAACTGTGCTACATGAAAGTTTAATTGACTCTGATTTGTATATACTGAATAGAAATGCCATCATGTTTAAAGATTCTAATGACATGAAATGTTCATTTCTGTTGCAATGTTTGTAGGCTCAATCTAAATACATAATAAAATTAAAAGATTGCTTTGAAATCAGTTTTTCTTCTGGCGGGTACCAAAAGGAGAAATCAGAGAGCTATGAAACCCAAGAGGAATTTGGCAACCCATTGCTGGCTTTGGGGATAGAAAAACCACAAGCAAAAGTGGAAAGTGGTCTCTAGAGGTAAGGGGGACCTCTTGCTAATATGATAGGGAATGGGGCCTCAGTCCTACAGTTCAATAAAACTGATTTTGCCAACAATCCGAATTATCCTGGAAATGATTCTTCCCCAGAACAGGTAGGAGCCCAGCCCCTCTGACACCTGAATTCAGCCCACAAAAGAAAACCAGCCAAGCACACTCAGTTACTGTGAGATATAAGGTGGGTGCCCTTTTAAGCCACTAAGCTTGTGGTAATTTGTTAAGTAGCAACAGAAAACTAATACATTGCAAAAATTGCAATTTCAGCTTAGATTTCTGATTTGTTATCAACATACCTGAATTGTAGCAAACAATATTTGGTTAAAAGTGATAGAAAGTCTACCATGATTTTCTTTAAAACATCTGGGGTTTTTTGAAGAAACCAGAGCTACACTTTTTCCTATGAAATTCAGGCATTTAAGAAAAGTCAAAATCAAGTGTATCAAATACAATGTGCTGATGGTAATTATGATAACAGTCATTTGGCTTCAAAAATTTGCATGGCACAGAAGGCATAAAAACAATTAGAGCAACAATTTGGGTAATTTTAACAAAATAAGTCTTGGATATATTTAGCAATGAGTTAAAACTCTATGACAAGAAACCATCAAAATAGCAAGTAAAAGAGATTTGAAGGTATACAAAGGTTTTATTAGAGACTATTAGCATTTTAGAATTACAAGGCTTTTCTCTTTATATACTAATGTGGACAGTCAAATAGCAAAATATGATTGTTTTATGTGTATTTCTCTCCTTCTCTCAGGAAAGCATGAAGACATTAAACTCCCCCCTTCCAGCTTGCACAAAAGAAAAAAAAATCTTTAAAGGAATTAGGCTAAATATGTACTAGATTATGATTCCCTAAAGCCTGTTCAAAAAATCTGATTTTCCTTTCCCAGTGTCTAACTTGCATGGCGTCTATGGAAAAGGGAGACAGGATAATTTATTGAAGATGAAGGACTAATATGGGTGATAAAAAGTACTTCAAGTGGGAGATATTAAGAAGATTCCTGGATACTAGGACCAAGGAATTGTCATAGAAATAACTGAAGAGGAAAGTGATGCTTTTTTGTGTAGCCCAACACATTTCCATAGAATCATCACATTAGAACTACCCAAATTTAGCAGTTCTAAAAATGTGTATGCATTCTTAAGGAGGGAGTGGACTTAGCCACCTGGTCATAAGAGTGTGATCACTCCTTCACTAAAGTGGAACTGAACAGAACCAGTTGGGGAATTTCTCTATGAACAGAATGTGGGCATACCTCCACTCTTTAGTAATTAACATCTTGCTGGCAGATATAACTTGTTCACCTGGAAAATAATGTATTTTAGAAATGAAGGTATATTGTAAATTGGGTTAAACACATTGAAGTCTTAGATTTATCTTTGAAGACTATCCAAGGGTTTTGGTTACAGTACAAGTGTATCCTTGTGGGAAAATATATATGTTTAAGAAAAGGAAGGATTTCACAATAATTTTCTCAATCTCAACAGCTAGGGTAATTTAAAAAAACAAAAACAAATCTGAATCTGGAACATTCAATTTCTGTGCTGTATCAATTTGGTAGAAAATAATCATTGAGAATTTTGAAAACAATATTGAAAATTCAATGGAAAACAGCTTGAGCTTAGAAAACAAATCAATGAATAAAATGGACAGGTAACATTTTTTATTAGCTTACAAAATGCTTTCCTTTTCTTTTTTTCACAGTGTGGGGCCAAAATTCTATGCTTAACTAGCATTTTATGTAGCTATATCTTGAATTTCATGGGATTGTGGCAAAGATAGCAGTTCACCTACGAAAGTTACTACACAGACTGGCCAGGGACCAAAGTTTAATTCTCCTCCACTCAAATATAAAAGCAGGTTAATCAGATTTCCTCTCTGGAATTCCAAATGACCTTAACAGGCTGGAGAGAGGAGAGAGAAGCTTAGATGATGCAATGGAAGGAGAATTTGTGTCTTAGCAAACCAAAGCCATGTGTAAGAAATTTTGAGTGATAATAAAGACATAAGAAGAATGAAAAAAAAAAAAAAAGACATACGGAGATTTTTAAGTAGTTTAAAATAAAGAAGGGGAATCACGTAAAAACTCTGAGAATTACAAAGATGACAAGAAACTGTTCTCCCCAGCATCCTGAGCTACTGATGACTCTCTTGTTTCTCAAGTCTATCAGGCTCCTTATGATTAATGTGATATTACAAGAATAACATCATACATTCTGTTTTTAAATCATAAAATGAGCCTGATTGAACCCCAGTGCCCTTATTCATTACCACTAAAATATTCATTGTAATTATATTATAAAGTAAAGCAATTAAAGGTAACCCACAATTCTTTTACAAGGAGCACATGAGAGATGAACATTTACCAGAAAATCTGTAGAGAACTGTAAAATAAGTGATGGAAATATAACACTAGGTTCTTTGGGATGAAAAGTAAGGTGATAACCTTTAGAAACCAACTCATGATGATGGGTGACCACCAACTTTAGCAAGATGAATCTGGTCAATTACATGGCCTTAATTTGTCAGTTTAGGGCCTGATCTGAATTGTTAAGGAAAACAGAGAAGTTGCTGCACCTAATATGTAGAGAAGACATCCCTCTGCTTTGGTTAGAAGATAGATTTCTATTGACCAGTCTTCCAATTCACTAATCCTGCCATCCTGCCTGGAAGCTAAAACTCAATTTATATTGAAAGGTGATGAATCTTTAAATGTATGGGAAACATTTGTATATTTAACTTGTGGGTAACCAGGCAGTATAATATCAATCACTTACTTTCTCCTGGGGCCGGTTGGGGGGTACAACAACAACAAAAAATTGACAGCCTCCCTAGCTAGGATGTGTTATGATAATGGGAGATTGGTGAAGAAATTATATAGTCTGGTAACTGGCATCCTGGAAGAAGGATGAAGTAAGGGCCCCATGGTTCACTATATAGATTTTCATTTAGTCTTTGCATAGGCAGCTGCATATTTCATCACTGTCCTCCATAGCACAATTATTTCTCTAAACCACCACCACCACCACAACAGCTCCAAGCTTCTACAAGAAAATCTAGGAAAGGTGTTTCCTAGCTGTGTGGAAAATGGCCTAGGGCAATAAAATAGTCTCCTTGTAATTCAATGTGTGTTTCACCTCTACACTCTGTGGAATCTGATGCCCCAAGATTCTAGCATCTCAGGGCTTTTGCAGCTGAATTAGGTTGTTATCCTCTCTATCCCTTCTCAGATGGTTGTGACTTTTGACAGTCTCCTAAGTCAAGAAAGTCACCCCACTCTATATTTTGAAAAATGTGTGAAAATATTTCACCAACTAGTATTTCTTGTCTGGTTCTTTTTGTTGTGGTAGATTAACACAAAATATTCTGTTCGAGTTTATTTTAGGGAAGTTTTAGAAGGGAGAGAAAATAAATTTGCATAAATTGTTGAACACGATTAATTGAAAATTCTAAGTTTTACAAGTATGTTTTTATTGGTTTTCTTTTTTATAATAAAATGATTTAAAAGAGAAAACAAAAGAAATACATATTATGAGTTGAAATGTGTCCCCTCAAAAGACATATGGGACTCACATGAAAATAGGGTCTTTGCAGATGATATTAGTTAAAATGAGGCCAAACTACATTCAGTGGATACTAATCCAAGGTTACTGGTGTCCTTATAAGTAGGGAAAATAACAATAGATATATAGACATGGGAGAGAGCACCATGTGTTAACTGAGGTAGATTGAAGCCCAAATATTTCCAGTAAACCTCAGAAGCTAGGAAGAAGCATGGGAGGATTGTCCCTTAGAGATTCCTGCCTTCTTGCCTCCAGCACTGTGTAACGATTAATTTCTGTTGTTTGAAGACATCCAGTTTGCGGTACATTGTTACAGAAGTGCTAGGAAATTAAGACAGTACAGGAATACCTTGTAGACATTGCAGATTCAGTTTCAGACCACTGCAATAAAGAAGATATTGCAATAAAAAGGTCCCATGAATTTTTTCATTTTCCAGTGCATATAAAAGTTATGTTTACACTATACTGTAGTCTAATAATTGTGAAATAGAATTATGTTTAAAAAAACAATGTATGCTCCTTAATTTAAAAATACTTTTTTTAATGGATCTTGTGTTTGATTATTTATTTATTTTAAATTTTTTTAATTTTTCATATATATTTTAAAAGATGCTTAGATTACATAGATGTTACACAAAAATTACAGAGATTCCCATGATCTCCCCCTTCCATACCTCCCATAACATCTCACATAAACCTCATTCATTAGTGTGGCACATCACCTGCAATGGATATACACATCCTGGGGCTTTACCACTAAGCATAGACTACAGTTCACATGATAGGCCACACTCTCTCCCACACAGTTCTGCATGGTATATGGTGCTCTAAAATGGCCTATATCTGTCACCACAATGTCAATCAGGACAACCCCCAAGTCCTGAAAAAGCCCCTGTATTACAACTGCCATTCCCCTCCCTACCCCGAAAGCATCTAGTGGCCACTGGCTTCACCTCACTGTTAAAATTTCTTCCATTGTTTGAATCCCAATATGTCTACAACAGAATACCATTGAGTCCACTCTAGTCCATAGATCTTCCCTCAATCCTGAGGGGACTGGATGGTGATGTCCACTCCATCTCCCAGTGAGAGTGGGCTTATATCCCATGGATACGGTGGATGGGATTATCCTGCCTTCAGCTGCAGGCTCTCTCCATTCCCTGGAATTGCCATTGTCCATCATTGTCGTCTCCTCACCAGGTGACTTGGGTGAGTCCATTGAGCTGTAGAGTAGGAGTTGCAGCTCCACCAAGATTGCAGGCACAGCTGGCACATAGGTAGGCCAGAGGCTCCAGTCTCTGGAAGTACACCTGCAAACTCCAGCCTTACATATAGGTTTGAGTAGAAGGGACTGAGGGACCATGTGCAGGGAGGACTTATTTGAGTCCAACTCTGTCTCTCTCAGGAGCAAAGATTCCAAAGTAGAGCCCCCTGATAAGGGGTCAATCTTTGGGGCTATCCCCCCTTATATAGGACCTGGGTGC
>JAQZBX010027405.1:0-10927 GCA_029593785.1 Cabassous unicinctus
TCTAATAAGACAAAAACACATAATCATCTCAATAGGCACAGAAAAAGCATTTGACACAATTCAACACTCCTTCCTGATAAAAATCACTCAACCAGAAAGAAATAGAAGGAATTTCTGCAATCCAATAAAGAGCATCGCTGAAACAACCACTTCTAATAACATATGTAACAATCTTGAAAAAAGAAAAACAGTTGGAGGGCTCACACTTCCCTAACTCAAAATTTACTGCAAATCTATAGTAATCAAGACAGCGTAATACTGGTATCAAGATAGACATATAAAGCAATGGAATAAAATTTAGAGTCCAGAAATAAACCTTCACATTTACAGTCAATTGATTTTTGACAAGGGTATCAAGTCAATTAAATGGGGGGGGGGGAAAAGAGTCTTTTCAACAATTAATGCTAAGACTATTGGATATCCACATAAAAGAATGAAGTTGGACCCCTATCACACAGCATAAACAAAACTTAACTTAAAATGGGTCAGTTACCTCTGCCTAAGTGCTAAAACTATAAAACTCTCAGAGGAAACCACAAGCATATAGCTTTATTACCTTGGATAAAGTAGTTGATTTTTTTTTTAATTATTTATTTTTAATATTTTAAAAGATGCTTAGATTACATAAATGTTACACAAAAATTACAGGGATTCCCATGTTCCCCACCTCCCACACCTCCCATAACATCCCACATAACCATCTTTCATTAGTATAGCACATCACCTGCAATGGATATACACATCTTGGGGCTTTGCCACTAAGCATGGACCATAGTTCACATTGTAGACCACACTCTCTCCCACACAGTTCTGCATGGTATATGCTGATGTAATGTCACTCAGGATAATTCCCAAGTCCTGAAAAAGCCCCTGTATTACAACTGCTTTTCCCTGCCCTGCCCTGAAAGCGTCCAGTGGCCACTGGCTCGACCTCACTGACCCATTGCTTGAATCACAATATGTCTACAACAGAATACCCGTAAGTCCACTCTAGTCCATAGCTCTTCCCCCAATCCTGAGGAGTTTGGGATGGTGATGTCCACTTTACCTCCAAGTGAGAGGGGGCTTATATCCCATGGATACGATGGATGGGATTATCCTGCCTGCAGCTGCAGACTCTCTCCATTCCCTGGGATGGCCGTTGTCCATCATCATCTCCTTACCAGGTGACTTAGGTGAGTCCTTTGAGCTGTAGAGTAGGAGTTGCAGCTCCACCAAGATTCCAGGCACAGCTGGCACATGGGCAGGCCACAGGCTCCAGTCTCTGGAAAAGTAGTTGATTTTTTAGATATGACATCAAAATACAAGCACAAGCAACCAAAGAAAAAATACATTGAATTTCATCAAAATTAAAATTTTGGCTCTTCAAAGGACACCATTAAGAAAGTGAAAAGACAACCCATGGGACAATAGGAGAAAATATTTACAAATCATATATTAAATGAGGGCTAGTATCCAGAATATATAAATAACTCTTATATCTCAACAATAAAAAGACAACCCGGGGGAGAGGTTGTGGCTCAAGCAGTTGAGCACCCACCTCTGACATGGGAGGTCCCGGATTCAGTTCCCAGTGCCTCCTAAAACCAAACCAAACAACAAGCAAACAAACAAAACCAACTCATGGTTGCCAATGTAGCTCAGTGGTTGAGCTCCAGCTTCCCACTAATGAGGTCCTGGGTTCAATCTCTGGCCCAGTACTTAAAAAAAAAAAGACAACCCAATAAAAATTGAGCAAAGGATCTGCATAGACATTTCTCCAAAGAAGATATATCATGAATGGCCAATAAACACATTTTAAAATGTTCAACATCATTAGCCCTCAGGGAAACGCAAATCAACACGACCATGAGATACCACTTCACACCCACTAGGATGGCTATAATCATAAAGACAGATGTTAACAAGTGTTGGTGAGGATGTGGAGAAATTGGAACCTCCATATACTATTCGTGGGAACTTAAAATGGCACAACCACTTTGGAAAACAGTCTTGATAGTTCCTCAAAAGAGTAAACAGAGAGTTGCTATATGATCCAGCAATTCCACTCCTAGATATATTAGCAAGAGAAATGAAAATGTATCCACCCAAAACCTTGTACATAGATGTTCATAGCACTGTTCGTAAGAGTTTAAAAGTGGAAGTAACCCAAATATCAGTCAACTGATAAATGGATAAGTAAAATGTAGTGTATATGTATAGTGGAATATTATTCAGCCATTAAAAGGAATGAAATACTGATACATGCTTCAGCATGAATGAACCTTGAAAACATTATGCAAAGTAAAAGAAGCCAGTGACAAAGACCACATAGTGTATTATTCCATTTATACGAAATGTCTAGAAGAGGCAAATCCATAGAGACTGAAAGTAGATTTGTGGTTTCCTATAGCTGTCCGGAGAGGTTGGAGTTGGGGAGGGTTAGTGAAGGAGAGTCACTGCTAATGGGTATGGGGATTCTTTTGTAGAGTGATGAAAATGTTTTAAAGTTGATTTTGGTGATGATTGCATAACTCTGTGAATATACCAAAATCCAGTAGATAAATTGTTTAGTATGTGAATTATTAACTAAATAAAGCTGTCATTAAAAAATATATCAAGCAACCAAGTTTGTGTCTGTTGCCCTTAAACCACATGTACACACAAGCATGACACAACCCCCTAGTGACAATTTACTTTACCTGTTTCACATATTGGATGTTCCCACTGCTGTACCCCTGCCCCACTGCCCCAATACGATTTCTTCAAAGAAAGAGTATTGTAGCTAAAAAAGTTGTTTGAAAATTCCTGGAAACAATGAGCTCCAGAACCTCTTCCAGCTCTATCAGGCTATGATTCTGATACATTTAACTGAGAATTTGAGTTTGGCCTCGATTATCCCATTTTAACTCATGTCAACAAAAGGAGAGCTGTGAACAGACATTTTTTTTCCCCACAGAGCTGTGTACAGGTGTAACACTGGAAACTAGCACTTAGCCACGTTTTCAGCTCCATAGTGGAATGTTCTATTGTCAAGCTCTGCTTCCTGTTCTTGAGTACAATGATTTGCTAAAATAGAGACACCTGGTCTAGCACCTTGCACGTAGATTTTTCCTTTCAGCATTTCAAAATGTATTCATATATTGATGAAATCTCTCTGCAAAGTCATCTGTCTGAAAACTGCAGTAATAATAAAAACTTCCCTAGCTCCCTTAGATGATAGTTATAGTGGTACCTGCTACTTCACTCTTCTACTCCTTTCTTTTGCTCTTTCCTTTATTTTTTTCTTTCATCCATATGTATGTATGTATGAATTGATGTCAAAGCATATATTTATGGAGCATCTACTATGTGCTCAACACTAGAGATGTAGCAATGAACAAGATTAATTAGTCCCTACAATTATGGATCTCACCATCTAGTAGGGAGACATATATTAACAATGAAAAATGGTTAAACATTGCAAATTGTGGTAAGACCTATGAAAGAAATAAGGTCCTGAGAGAGGGACTGTGTATGTTGCCATTTTAAAATGAGCTTTGGAATCAGATTGCCAGTGTTCAAATCCCAAATTCACCATTTACCAGCTGCTTGATTTTGAGCAAGTTACTTAACTTCTCTGGGCCTCAGTTTCTTTATCTGAAAATGGAGGCAATAATAGTACCTACTTTATAGAGTTGTGAGAATTGAATGAGTTGATACGTGTGGTGCACATAGAACAGTGTCTGGCACATACTAAGCATCCAGCAAGTGTTAACTATGCTGTTGTTAACTATGTATTGTTGCTTTAGAGAATTTCAGGGGATCAACTATTTAGGTAATCATTGTTGCCATTTTTATCACCATCATCACTGTCAACCGTAAGTACTCATTTTAGTATATGCTTTGCACACAGGATTTGTAAAAATGGACGTGGCATGTTCCTGGGCTCAAGAAGCCTCCAGTCTAGTTAAGAGATAAAGCATAAGGATAAAAAGAAAATAGCAATAAAAGATAGCATATGCTAAGTGCCAGATAAGTGTTGGAGAGATGGTATGTCCTATCAGATTTGGGAGTAATTATTGTGGATTCAAATAAAGGGAAGACTTCACAGAAGAAATGGACCCTAAAGAGGGAGTTGATTCCAGGCTGAGAGAACAGCATGAATAAAGGTGTGGAGGCAGGAATATGAATGTGAAATTCCAGAATGGAGAATTTAAACAGAGAACTGGTGAGGGGTGGGTTAATGAGAAAGTCCCAGAATGTTTCTTATTATTAATTATTCAGTAGGCAGTAGTATTTCATGACTGAATTCTGGCCTGGGAAAGACAAGATTTTTCTCGTTCCTCTCCCAAGGCCCATTATTTCATATATTGCTTTATTTCACATCCGCATTAATTGTCATCTAGCCAATTGCTTGCTAATTGGTAGTGCTACCAGCAATTTCTCTGCTCTCAATTCCCTATTCCCCACTGCATTTTTATAACATTAATTTTTCTCAAGTACTGTTTTGTCTTTTTTGTGTGTGTGTGCTTAGAAACTTATAGCCACCCATTGTCTATACCTATGTTTCTGAAACATGAGCATGTATTAGAATTACTAAGGAAATTCTTATAAATGTATATTTCCAGGTCTCACCTTCAGGTAAGAGCTTCTGACCTGGGGTCTGAGAATCTCTGTTTCAAGAAGTGCTCTAGATAATTCTGATTCAGGTGGTCAGGAGGCCCTACTTTATGGAAGATGGGCATAAAAACTAAGGGTTCAAGTTTCTTAACCTGCCACTACAGGCCCTCTAGAATTTGGCTTTATCCTCTCTTTCCAACCTCATCTTCCATATATTCCCATTAGTATACTGTTTGTTTGGGTCAAATGAGACATTTTCTTTTCCATACACTTATCCATGCTCTTTTTTGTCTTTGTTCATTTCTGGTATATGGGGTTCCCTCAGTCTCAGGCATCATTACTGCATTTCCACACATCCAAAGCCTGTTGTTGTTTTTTTTTTAATTCTTTAAAAATTTTATTTTGAAATAATCTCAAACATACAGGACCATTGTGAATTTAGTAAAAACCCCATACAGAGAACACCAACATACCCCCAATCACCCACCAACCCAAATTCACCAATTTTACATTTTTGCTACATTTACTGTTTCATTCTATCAAACAATCAGCCTATCACTCCATCGATCTACATATCAATCCATCCAGCTATCTATATCTATATTTATATCTATATCTATCTATCTACCTACCTTCCTACCTATGTACCTGTGTTTTTATGTATCTGTTTCCTGAACATTTGAGATTAGGTTGTATAAATCATGCTCCTTTAACACTTAATACTTCCATATACATGGAAGTGCAATTATCAAATTCAAGTAATTTGACATTGTTACAAATTTTACAGTCTATTTTCCAGTTTTTTCCTGTGTTCCAATTATGTTCTTTTACACTTTTCTCCCACATTATTAGATCCCATCCAGAATCACGTATTGCAGTTAATTGCCTTTGTCTTCTGGAAACATATGAAACATATATACTACATACATTTTCCCATCTCAACCACTCCCAAACATACCATTCAGTAGGATTAATCACATTCACAATTGCTCAGGTACCCTTGCCACTATCTATTACTAAAGCATTCCCATCACCCCAAACAGAAAGCCTGCACCAATTATGCATTAGCTCCCCATTCCCCTGCCCACCCCCATTCGCACCCCTGTTAACCTATACTCTACTATCTGTCACTATGAGTTTATACAATCTTAGGTATTTTCTTTGTGATTACCATGGGGCTTAAATTTAACATCCTAAATATATAACAATCTCATTTGGTTTGATACCTAGGTAACTTCAGTAGCATACACAAACTATATTCCTGTGTCCCTCTGTTCCCTCACCTTTATGAGGTGATTGTCTCAAATTAAATATTTATATATTAAAAGTCTAAAACCATTGATTTTTCATTATATTTTATGCCTTTCCTTTTAGATCCTTTGGAAGTAAAAAGTAGAGTTACAAACCAAAAATACAAATACCAAAAAGTACTGGCATTTATATTTACCTGTATTGTTACCTTTACTGGAAGTCTTTATTTCTTCAGGTGGCTTCATTGTATTGTCTAGTGCCCTTTCCTTTCAATTCATAGAACCCCTTTTAGCATTTCTCACAGGGCTGGCCAGTTTTGACAAACTCTTTCAGCTTTGGTTTTTATCTTAGGATATCTTAATCTCTCCCTCATTTTTGAAAGAAGGTTTTGCCAGATACAGAATTCTTGGTTGGCAATTTTTTCCTTCCAGCACTTTAAACATGTTGTTCCATTGCCTTCCTGCCTCCATGGTTTCTGATGAGAAATGGGTATTTACTATTATTGACACTCCCTTATATGTGAAACATTGCTTCCTTCTTGTGGCTTTCAGAATTCTCTTTATCTCTATAAAAAACTGGCATTTGACAGTTTGGTTACAATATGGTACACAGCAGGTCTACTTGGGTTTATCCTTTTTGGAGTTTATTGAGCATCTTGAATGTGTATATTCATGTTTTTCATTAAATTTAAGAAGTTTTCAGCTGTTATTTCTTTGGACATTCTCTCTGCCCCTTTCTCCCTTTCTTCTCCTTATGGGACTTCCACAGTGCATATATTGGTACACTTGATGGTGTCTCACAGGTTCCTCAGGCTCTTTTCACTTTTCTTCATTCTTTCTTCCTTCTCCTCAGACTGGATGATTTCAAGTTGTGTTTTTGTTTTTTTTTATCTTCAAGTTTTCTGATTCTTTCTTCTGCCAGCTCCAATCACCTGCTAAACCCCTCTAAGGAATTATTAATTTCTGTTACTGTGGTCTTCATCTCTGATTCTTTTTCATAACTTCTCTTTATTGATATTCTCTTTGTGTTCCTCCATCATTTTCCTAATGTCCTTTAGTTCTTTGTTCATGTTTTCCTTTAGTTCAAAGACCATTTTTTTAGTCTTTGGTATGTCCTATGTCTGGTCCTCCTCATTGTTGGTTTCTAATGCTTTAATCTTCTTTGCACAGGCCATTGCTTCCTGTTTCTTTATATGTTTTATAATCTTTTGTTGAAACCTGTACATTTTGATATTTTAGTGTGTTATCATTGGAATTTAGACTCTGCGGCATTTGTTCCTTAAGATTGTAGTGCTATGCCTGAAGTTTCTGTAAATGCCAGAAAAGAAGGGTGGTGGGGAGGTGGGGAGGAGGAAAAAAGGAAATGCCTTTCCCAGTCTTTGCAGATTGGCCTGCCAAGTGCTTTCCTTCAGAGCTTTACCATACAATGCTTTTAGAGAATGGCTGGAAGTGAAAGCCTAAGGTCCTCTCTGGTCCTTTTTGCCTATGTGACTTTTCCTGGGCATGCACATGTGGCTCTACAAATTCTCCATTTACACATATCTGAAAGTCCCTTCTTCCCTAGGAAATTCTGTTTCCTAGTGGTCCTAGGCATTGCACTATGTCCCACAGCCAGCAAACCTTTGCCACAGCTAGCTGTGATTTGACTGTTCTTTTAGATTGTTCTGTAGGAGAACTCTGTGAGCTGCTGTCTACACACAGGACAAATTCTGTAAAGGTGAGCCTGTGACGAATATCCTGGTTTATTTATTCATGCTGCCACCAGATAGAATGGTACAAAAATACATACTCCCTGTATGTGCTCAAGGGTTATTCTCTTCCCTCTGTAACTGGGACCAGGGATCCATACTGGGTATGTGGACTGGCTCTGCACCAATTCCATAAGGAGGTAGGAGAGGGGCAAGTAAGGGCACCATGAGATCCAATCATTTTTTTAAAAAGGTTTATTTTATTTATTTCTCCCTACCCCCTCGTTGTTTGCACTTGCTATGTCTGCTTGTCTTCCTTGTTTCTTTAGAAGACACCGAGAACTGAACCTGGGACCTCTGATATGGGAGGGAGGTGCCTAATCGCTTGAGCCACCTCCGTTCCCTGCTTTGTTGTATCTGTCATCGTGTTTTTCTTCTTGTGTCTCTTTTTGCATCATCTTTTTGTATCAGCTTGCCGTGCCTACCCATCATGCCAGCTCGCTGTCTTGCTCGTCCTCTTTAGGAGGCACTGGGAACCTCTGTTCCTTGCTTTGTTGTGTCTCTCATGTTTTTCTTCTTGTGTATCTTGTTGCATCAGCTTGCTACACCTGCCTGTTGTGCCAGCTCGCTGACTTCTTTAGGAGGCACCGGGAACCAAACCAGGACCTCCCATGTAGTAGGCGGGAGCTCAATTGCTTGAGCCACATCTGCTTCCCAAGATCCAATCATTTTTAAGATGCCTTTTTCTTGATTTGGCTCTCACCTGTTACTGTAGTCCTTTAACTGTTTTCTGGAACTTTGAAAAAGATGTTTCTGCCAGTTCTTATCAAGGGACAGAGCCCTGGAATGTCTCAGCCCACCATTTTGATCAGGGTGGGCCTCCTTGTCACATTTAAATCCTGTTCAAAGCTTATCAAGGGACAGAGCCCTGGAATGTCTCAGCCCATCATTTTGATCAGGGTGGGCCTCCTTGTCACATTTAAATCCTGTTCAGATGTCTTTTGAAAGCATCTTTACTAAATGAGTGTGTCTCTAACCTAGAATATAGGCTTCAAGTTCAACTGGTTCTTAAATGTACTCACCTACCAAGGAACCTAAACACGTACCTTGCAAATGACTCCATTCATTTGTTCTCCTTCCTTCATTCATTAAATAAATATTTATTGAGTGCCTACTATGTACCAGGCACTGTTCTAGGTGCCAGTGATACAGCAGAGAACAAAACATTTAAAAAATCTCTGTTTTCATGGATCTTAAATGCTAGTGGGACGAATGTTTGTAAATAAATATTGAAATTGTTGTGCGAAGAGTGATCTTGCAGCGACATATGGGATAGATTGGGAAAGGGAGAGACCAGTAAAAGAAACTAATCAGGGAACTCTTGCAATTAGCAAGAATAATTAATGAAATGAAGGAATGACCAACAGTACTTGATGGAAGTCATGAGGGTGTATTTAATATTTGAGCCTTTAGAGAAAGAAAAAATAAATTCAAAGTTAAGGTGAATAGGTATTATTTTAGGGGAAAAAACAAGAATGGTTATGATGGTTCATTTTTTTTTTTTAAAGATACTTAGATTACATAAATGATATATAAAAAATGTAGAGGATTCCCATATGCCCCACTCCCTACCCCTTCCACACTTTCCCACATTAACAACATCCTTCATTAGTGTGGTACATTTGTTACCATTGGTGAACACATATTGGATCATTGCCACTAAGTGTAGATTATAGTTACATTATAGTTTAAACTCTCTCCTGCACAATTTTATAACTTATGACAATATATATAATGGTGTGTATCTGTCATTGCAGTGTCATTCAGGACAATACCAATGTCCCAAAAATGCCCCCATATTCCACCTATTTTTCCCCTCTCCCTCCCCTCAGAACCTCTGGTGGCCACTGCCTCCACATCATTGATAAACGTTCTTCCATTGCTAGAATAACTATAAATCTGTAGTATAATAACAGTAAGTCTACTCTAGTCTATTGTTCATTCCCCAATCCTGAGGATTCTGGGATGGTCATGCCCACTCTGCGTCTAATTGAGAGGGGGCTTAAATCCCATGGGGCAGATGGATGGGACCATCTTGCTTGCAGTTGTAAACTCTCTCTGTTCCTTGGGATGGTCGTTGTCCATCATCATTTCCTTGTTAGTTGTCCGGGGTGAGTCAAAAGAACAGGAGAGTAGGTGTTACAATTCTGTTGAGATTCAGGGCCCAATTGGCACATGGAAATCCCAAAGATTTAAGTCTCTCGGATATAAATCTATCAACTCTAGTACTAACTATAGGTTCAAATATGTGTAGGGAAACCACAACTGAGTCTAACTCTGTCACATTGGGGAGCATAAATTCCAAAGTAGGGCCTACTGACAGGGTGTCAGACTCCTGAGCTGTCTGCCCTGCCTTTTGTGTCTGGATGTCTTCAGAGCCCTCAGGAGCCCTACTATTTGAGGCAATATTTACTTTGGCAGTCAATGAGATCCTACTGAAACGTGCATAAGCATAACCTCTGGGATGACCTCCCAACTCACTTTGAAGTCTCCTAACCATATAAACTCATTTGTCTTTACCCTTTCCCCCTTTGGGTCAAGGTCTTTTTCCAGTTGCATTGTTATTTGGTGCTTGGTAGTAATCCCTTGGTGCCAGGGAGGCTCATCCCCAGGAGTCATGTCCTACGCTGGGAGGAAGGAATGCATTTATATGCTGAGTTTGGCTTAGAGAGAGGCCACATTTGAGCAACAAGGAGGCTTTCAGGAGGTAACTCTTAGGCAAGCTATAATACTAGGCTATATGACAATGTGGATGAACCTGGAGGACATTATGTTGAGCGAAGCAAGCCAGACACAAAAGGACAAATACTATATGAATGTGTTACTGTGAACCAAATATATTGTGTAACATATTGTTCGATTCAAAAAAATTTTATATGTATCCAGTACATTTAATTGAGAAATGTATATATTTATTCATCTGTGTTTACTTTTTAGTTTTTAATTGTTTATATTTTCAATTATTAAATATACAAAATAAAGTAAAAAAAAAATACTAGGCTAAGTTTCAATTTCAAAAGAAAAGGTTCATAAGTACAGTCATCAATAACAAGGGCCCATCAATGGTCCATCCTCCTTCACTAATCACTGCCCTTGTACTCAGGGGATTCTTGCTGACCCATTAGAGAATGTGGCAGAACTCTCCAGGATGGGAATTGGATATTCTTTCGGTTATTGTGTGGATCTCCACACACCATGACAATGCCTCATGAACACTTGAACTCTTTCATATGCCTTGTAGGTATGCCCCAGGTGAACTTCCTCCCATGCATCCCCCATCTCTGACACCCTACACCACTGATCCTCCCCTCCCATAGTTGTAACCCTTCTGTGATCCAAAACTTCTTC
>JAQZBX010027406.1:0-28383 GCA_029593785.1 Cabassous unicinctus
AAAAAAAAAGGGTATGATAAAAATATGTAAAAAGTGTTCAACTTCACCATCAAAGAAATGCAAATTGGAACAAGATATCATTTTCCTACTATTAAAATGGTAATTTATAAATCTAAGGCAAGACCTTTTACTGAAAGATCAAGGTCAACAGTAGACTGATTATCTGATTACCCATGTGGTTATCTAGGTGAAAAAAATTAAAACCAGCTGATTCAAGTAAAGAAAAATGGCATCAAATCAGAAATCACCTGTAGTAGGTCCCAACTTCCCACGAAGACAATTTATATCAGATCTCTGGTGGACTTCCACTAGCTATAAGGTCATTCAATCTTACCTGAGAAAAAGCTCATGACACCTAGCCATGATCTGCTTCACAAAACTAAGTTCAACTACCTGCCTAAAAGAAGAAATGAAGATACCCTGTCCCTCTCCACTATCCATCCCCTTATTTAGAGACCCAAAGTGACTAAATCAAAGACACAAACTGGTCAGCCATCGCTTGCTACCCTATTCCTTGCTATGCAGAGGCAGTTTTTTGTGACAGCCTGAGTTCATCTTCTTTGATCTTTCTATATACAGTTGCAGAAAAAAAATATATATATGTTTGACTATGTGCTTATGTGTATATAAGGTTCAGGTAGAACTGTATAAGAGCAGAAAAACCTGGATTGGCACATGGCTTCCTAGGAGATGTAGTTAATAATTTTGTTGGGACTTGTGTTGGATTTTTTTCCTGCTTATTCGTTCTTCAATAACTTTTATATATTATCTAATGGACATTTGTCAGAAATGTTTGTGGATTGTCCTTGCCTCTGCACTTGACTGAGGTTCTGGCTGAAACCTCTTCTCAGGTGTACTGGTGAGGAATAAACACATAGCTCTTGGCCTGAGTTCCAGTCATTAACAGACAGGTATTTAATATGATAGCTCTGGACTAGGATGGTAGAATTTTATCCTACTCTGTTTCTGCCTACATGACTGTCCACAATGACATATGTGTAAGTCTCTCTGGTTTCTAGCGTGTGCAGCATAAGGAAGAGGGAAGATTACCCTTCACATAGAAGCAGAGCCTGACTTAGAAAGTAAATTACTTCAGGATACAGAATTAACTTCCAAACACTGTTTGGCAAACTCTATGAAACAGGTGTAAACGGAGAGAAAAGAACAAGGTGAACTGAACAGAAATTAAGTAGAAAAGGGAGCCTAAAATTGTGTAAGGATGTAAAGAAACTAAACTTGCAAAAGGAGAAATAAAGACAACACTGGAAGTGATAAAGGAAAATCAAAACGATGTCAGGGACAGAGTTGAAACACTTTATATAGAGGACAGAAACAGCAAGCCAATTTAAGAATTACAAGTGTTTTTAAGGAAAAAACAGAATTGTGTGATAGTTTTTGAATTTGTTGAATTCCCAAAAGAAAAAGATTACATTTTTGAACTAATCCAATCCTTTTGATTGGACTACATCAGTGAGGCCATGACTCAGGTTGAGTCTCCGTCTTCTTGCTGGGTCTGATATAAACAGAGACAGAGAGACACACATACTGAGAGAAAGGAAGCTGCCATATTTGAGCCGGCCATGTGAGAGAAAGGACTCTAGGTTCACCCACAGCTGAGCTCAAGGAGAAAAGCCAGAGAGACTCAAGGAACCAAGGCTCAGGGAGAGATGACTGATCTGCCACTGTCGAGTTCAAGGAGAAAGTAGAGTAAGACCTGCAGACCCACTGCCTTGCCTGGTTCCCATGTGGCAGGACACCAGGATCACCAATAGCTCACTCTGGTGAGAAAGCATCTCTGACAGTGCTTTGATTTAGACATTTCACTCTTGGAACTGTAAGTTTTTACCCTAAACAAAACCCCCATTTTAAAAGCCAATCCATTTCTGGTACTCTACATCAGCAGGTCTGTGGCAAAAACTAAGATAAACTATAACAAAAATAATAATCAAAGACATTTCTGGAAATGAAAATGAACCAAGTATGCAGATTATAAGGAGCTAATGTTTCAGGCAACATTAGTGAACATATATGAAAAAACATGATCTGTCAAAATGTCTGAATGAAAAGAAAAAGGAAAATCCCTACCAGTATCCAGGCACAGGAAAAACAGAGCAGGGGGGAAGGGCCGAAACAAAATGATTAGTACAAGATGACACAGAACAGTATCTACAGAAATTTTGAGGATATTAGTGATCCAGTAATAATTTTCTATTTATAACTAACCAAGATGTTGTTCCTATATGAAGATAATTAACAGAAAGCCTCATATTTAAGGGTTCAAAAAATATGCTTTCCAGGTACTCCTACTAAAAGTTAGCTGAAAATGTATACCAGTTAACAGAGATGAATCAATTTAAAATGCAAGGTTGAGAAAACTGGCAATGAGTACTGAATCCATCTAAATAAATTAAGTTTAAATCATTTGTGTTAACACTGAAGATATCTATCAAAATAAAAGTACTAAAAGATGTAGTCAGAAACACGAAATGTATAAAGCAAAAAAAGCAGCAATGATTCATTGAAAAACAAAACATTAAATGAAATGACAAACCCTCAAAAGTATTCATTATGACAGTAAATGTAAATGTCTTAAGCATTCATTTTGGACTAAAAGAAAATAAACCGTAGGCAGTTTGAGACACACAACTAAAACAAAATGGCACAGGAAAACTAAAAGTTCATGATTTACTGCACAAAGAAAAAAGTAGGAGCAAGCATATCAATTTAAGACAAGCAAAATACAAGATTAAAAAATATTAGATAGCACAACCATATTTGTTTACAAAGCATGATCCATAATGAAGATCTTTAGCAGTAAAGAACTATTCAGTAATATTGCATCACACATGATAAAATCATTAGAAATTAAAAGAAAAAACTAACATTTATTCATTCATTCAACCAATACATACTTACTGCAGACCTACTTATTCTAGGCTCTGTGGAATAAAGCAGTAACAAAGAAGAAATAAAACGAGTAAATGAACAAATATATAATTTCAGAAGGAAGTACTATAAAGAAAAAAAACACATGGAAGGGCAAGAAGTTAGACACTGGTGGGGGAGGGGGAAGCTATTTTAGATAGGTGATCAGGGAAGGCCTCTTTAAGACTGTGGTGTGAAGGAAAGAAAGTATTCAGGAAGAGGAAACAAAAAAAATAAAGGTCCTGATATGAGAACAATCTTCTCAGAAGCATACTATCCTCTTATTCTTTTGTTGTTGTTGTTAAATTTTATTTTTGGAGGTACCAGGGATTGAACCCAGGACCTCAAACATGGGAAGCAGGTGCTCAACCACTGAGCTACATCTGCTCCCCATACCTCTTAGTCTTTGACAGATTAAGATTAAAAAAATAATGAGGCCTGATAATTTGAATAAAGCTTAAAATGAACAGGTATATATAAAACACTGTACCCTGCAAACAGAAAATGTTCTTTTCAAGTTTTCACAGAGCATTTACCAAGATGGATTATGCTTTAAGTCACAAAGAAAACATCAATAAACAAAAGAATTTTTAAAAGACCATAGTCTCTGACAACAATGCAAGAAAACAGAGGAGTGAATATAACTTTCCTAAACATCTCTTGAGGCAAAGAGGAAATCAAAACTAGAACCACCAACTACTTGGAAAGTAATGAATATGAGAACATCACTCATGTAAGTTACAGAGTGAAGCCAAAACTGTACTCAATATAGATAAAAGTAGAAAGCCATGAATTAGAAAACAGAAAACCAGTAAAATAAATAAATTTCAAAGTTGGTTATTTAGGGGGAGCAGATGTGGCTCAAGCACATGGGAGGTACCGGGTTCAGTTCCCAGTGCCTCCTATAGAAGACGAATGAGCAGACAGATGAGGGAGCCATGGGGGGGAGAAGGGGGAGATAAAGAGATAGCTAAATAAATAAAATAAAAAAAGAAAAGCTGGTTATTTGAAAATCCACTAAGTAGACAAACATCTGGCAAATCTAACCAAGACAAATAATGAACTCACAAATAAAAGAGAGAAATGAGAGGTGGAATACTACACATTTTAATTATAAGAAAATACTATATGCAATTAAATATAGTAATTTGAAAATCTAAAAAATTAAATATGATCTGGAAAAACAGAAATTACTAAAACTGACTAATGAATAAATAAGAATGCTTGAAAAGACTAAAAACTACTAAGTTACCATATGGCCTATCTACTCTTATTAAACTAAATTTCTATGAGATTCTCTTCTATCCTTTCAGTAATATCTAAATACTTGACTAATATGAGTGGAGTTTAGGTTCCTCAAATGCCTTAGGGTATCTTTGATTATTACAAATGTACCATTATAAACTCTTATCAACAGTTAAAAGAAGAAAAACCATACTATCACCTAAATAAAGGTTACAAAAGCATGTGGTAAAGGAAAGACAGTGAAAATGGAAAAAAGTAAATAAAGTTTTATTCAAGTCCAGGAAGACAGAATAAAAATAACAGTGACACAAAAATCTGTTACTTCTGTTTTTTTATTAGAAATAGTGGAATTAAATCAAATTCATAAAGTGAAAATAATTCAGTTATAACTTAAATAAGAAATGTGAATTAAACTGTATTTCTTATTTGACAAGCAAATAAGCAAACTGTATTCGTATGATGGTTGTTTCATCAAGGATAGGAATAAAATGGGAATTCACATGGCTAGCGATGATACACATCAAACTTTTCTGAAAAGCAATTTAAGACTTTTAAATGCTTATACTTTGATTCAATAATTCCACTTCTAGGAATCTATTCTAAGGTAATAATCAGGAATAAACAGAAAGAGTCATGCAGAAAGATATTCACTATAGCATTATTTTCATTAAAAAACTGGAAATAATTTACACACCCAGCAACAGGAAAACAGTTAAACTTAGGCACAACCCTACAATGGAATGTTGGGCAATCGCTGAAAATCATTTCTTAAAAGAATTTAAGGAAAACAGACAGAAACTTTCAAGATTTAATGTGAAGTAAAAAAAGAGAGATAGTACATTATACAGAATATGATTCAAATTTTAAAAGTAAACTATGGGCGGGAAATGGGTATATGGGCATGTCTCACCCCATAGCACAGCCCACACCATGCCTTCGGTGTGTACTTATCTCTTTTCCCGTTTCTTAATAAACTCTTTATTTCCTTGCCTACCCTATGGCGTGTCCTTAAATTCCTTTATGCGACATAGCCAAGAACCTAGGCGCCCAGAACCCAGAGTTTTCCACTAACATATTTGGCAAGCCATGCCAGGAGACAAAGAGGTTAAGTAATGCTCCCAGATACCCAACGAAGACTGAATCAACACCTTCCAGAACAAGATATTAGTCACACAGGGATTTCATGCAGTTCCAACCATGGTGCCAGATCCTTCTTCCCTCAATCTCGAGAGAATAGCCAGAGAGTTTCACACCCTGTCAGGCAGGAACTACTTACTGCCCCTAACCAGCAGGAAGCAGCTACAGAAAAATGACCATCACCCTTCAGCTCCCTCTTAAGAATAAGGGTGTAAACTCTGGAGGGTGCGGGGGTGGGGGGAGGAGTTGAGGCAGGTTAGTATAGGGAAAGAGGGAAGACAGCTGAGACCTGGCAGAGAACATGGCCATGAGACCATGCCTGGAACCTCCCTGAGGGAGGGCTGCTAATAAGAATAAAGCTGGAAAGACCCCACCAAGACCCTGGCCACAAGGTCCCATTTGAAAGTCTTTCTGGGGTCAAGGTGAAGCCCTGGATAACTCCAAACAGGAGTTGGTCCCAGATAACTCCTAACAAAAGGCCTCATTATTGGTCCCCTGAGAGCTAACAAGTGGGGCAACCGATCAGAACAGCAAACAGCTGGGGGCCCTCCCTAACATTAGGAAAGAGGAGAAGGAAAGGTCTTAAAAAGGCCTAACCTGGAGCTCCACACACATGTCTCACCCTGTAGGACCTCCCGCACCCATGCCTTGGGTATGTACTTATCTTTTTTCTCATTTTTTAATAAACGCTTTATTCCCTTGCCTACCCTAAAAAATAATAATTTAAAAAAGTAAACTATGAACATAAGTACACATAAAGGAGAAAACATACTGTTAGGAGACATACCAAAATATTAACAGTTCTCGATGGGTAATAGGATAAGGGGTATTTTTAAAAAAACTTTATTCTTTTCAAATATTTACTCACAAGAGTGGAAAAACTTGGGAAGAATTTGCAACAGACACTTTATCAAACATCTGGCCAATACTTTCACTATTACATCTGCCAATATAACTTCATATTCTTTAATGATTTATTCTTTAGAGCACCTCAAATTTGGTCTAAAAACTTTACCCCATCTGTTTTACTGCTCGTGTGTTTACTGTATAACAATTTCCTCTTATTCATAAGCCTATAAAATACTAAATAATCTAAAAATTAAAAGGAATAGAAATTTAATGTTTAAAAAGCTGAGAATATACCTTAAAATGCACTTTTTTCTTAAGTAATAAATGCAAAACTGAAATAAAACTTTCCAACTTTTGAGAAACTATTAAGCATTTACATGAAAAAATATTTGGCAATATATAATAGCTTGATCCAAAGATGATGAACTCAGTATAGTATGGTAAAAGTACAACGTATGCATGTATGTACATATGTGTCATTTTTAACCAACACTGAGTTCTTCCTTACACCTTCCTCTTTGGTTAGTTTCAACTGACAAAAATTGACAAATAATTGTCATTTACAGATGAGTAACTCATTTTTTTAGTACACTGCAAATAAACGCTATGGATCAATTTGTTAAGAAAATATAGTAGAGTACCTAAATCACAGTGGAGGTCAAAAAAGATTCTTAAAGAAAGCAATACTCAAAAACTGAATTTTAAAGGAGGAGGAGGAATTAGGTAAATGACAAGAGGTAGAGGTCAAAGACGGACTTTTTTTTTTCTTTTCAGATTTGATGCTTCCAATAAAACCATTACAATATTTCCTTTCCCAATCACTATTAATGCCACTAATTTTCATGCCACCCACAAGCTCCTAAAACATTTTTTATACCTGTATTTTATTTCAGTAGCAATACTACTTTATATATTTGTTAAACCCTTTTATCTTCACCACGCACAAAAAAATTCCAGAAGGATTAAGATTAAAACACAATTAAAAGTACCAGAAGAAAATATATAAGAATGCTGCTGTGAAGGTAGAATAGGGAAGACCTTCCGAAACAGAAGGTAAAGGATTAATATTATGTGTAAAGAGCTTCTACAATTAATGAAAAGACGCTCAACACCATCAGCCATTAGGAAACAGTTTGGCAGTTCCTCAAAAAGTTAAACACAGAATTACCATATGATTCTGCAATTCCACTCCTAGGAATCATACATCAAAGAACTGAAAACAGATTTAAACCTAAGTTTGAAAGTTTAACAGTTGCTGTAGAAACAATTATAAAACCTACTTTAGAACAGAATATTAACTAATATTAAGCATTAAAGCACTGTACTTGCTAAGTACTTTATATAATTGATCTAGTTAACCCTATGAAAGTGGATTATATTATTGTTATTATGATGCCACTTTACCTGGGAAAAAAAAACAAAACAGGTCTTGAATGTTTATCTTGCTAAGAGTCAAGTACAGGAGCCAGGATTCAAACCCGGGTCTCCAGCTTCTAATCACTACACTATAATTGGGATACATGTATGTAATAAGAACTAATGCACTTCAGAGATAATAAGCTGGAATCCTGAAATCCTGAATGAATGTTCAGACTGACTGATTTAACCAGGTTAGTGATCCTGAAGAAGTACTGAAACTCAATTCTGATCAAATGCTTTTTCATGAGGCAAAAGGGATTTTTTCCTTCCCTTTCTGTTTCTGCCAAGGTACAAGAAGGAATTAGCTAGTCCTAACTATCTGAAAGAACTTCTGAGAACAAATTGACTAAACCCCTAAAACCTTAAAACCCTAAACATGGCAGTTTGAAGTTTAAAATAGAAAATTTAGAAAGCCACTAGAAATTATATATTTGAACCTGAGAATATTAGTATAATCTATATTGACAGATTAAAGATAGGAAAGATATAACAGTTTAAGAGTACCTAATTATTTTATCCTTACCTATTTGAGCAAGTTCTCTCCTTTTAAAAACGTTTAATTGAAATTATATCCTTAGCTACTTGAACAAGCTTTCTTTTTAAAAATGTAATTAAAAAGAAATATAAACCACTGTTAATCATGTCTACTTGGAAACTTGCCTATCACAAAGATCACAGAACCATTGGAAACACTATTCATTCGTTTAGTAGACATGCCCCAACTACAGACTTTACTGTCACTTTATGAATTTGGGTGTACAAGATTAGTATGAAATACCACAAAGTCCAGAACTCTCTGAACGATCGTAAACTAAGAATCATGGCCTTATGGATGGCAGAATATCCAGAAAGAACTGGCAGAATAGCTGACACTAACATTTCTACACCCTAAGGCCTTAGGCCAACAAGGCCTTCCATTAAGTTATGTGTGTTAAGGAGGACTGATACTACCAAACGTGAGTGTATTGATGCTTAGTCTGAATCCAATTTTTTCAGGCCCCGCTAACAACCAAAATCTGAACATGGGTTTAAGATCTACATATATTACAGATCAAATTATGAGGTTCGGTTTTGAGAATGCAAACGTAAATCAGTGTTCTTGGCTAATTAATAGCTAGAAAGATTTAAAAGCCAAGAATTAAAGAGTTACCTTAAATCAATACTGTTACAGAAGAACAAGAGCAAGGTTTTTCAATTACACACACACACACATATATGCACACATATACATACCCATATATTTAAAGTTTTAAATAGGTATATATGTGTATATGCACATATATAAAAATTAAAAATCACTGCGTGTGTGCTTTACAAATGCAACAGAGCTTCTGGCAAGGCTGACAAGTTCTAACCTGCTTTAAAAATTACAATGCACAGTGTTCATCCCAATCTAACTTTATTTAATGTTATTCTTTTGGACAAGCCCCGGAGCAAATTCTTGTACATTTCAATATCCTGCCTACTTATAAGAGCGGAAGAGTCAAACAGAGCAGGGGAAAAACGTGACGTGCACAACCTTGATCCAAAACACAACTTCGCCGTAGTCTAATTTTAGGCCTAGCCATATTGTCTTTTCACAGAAGTTAAATAAGAGAAAACAAAAAACTATATATCACTGGTACAGCAGAATTGATATAATGATATCACTAGGAGTTGGCCTTACGGCTTAGGTTGGAAATAAACCACGCTCACACTGCCCAGAATATTCCCATTAAAATTAAGATACAAGGATGGGCACAACTTCAATTACTTTGCACACATCAGTCTTTGGATGCCTTTATCTTTAAAGAAGTAATCAAAAAGTTGAGTCCACCTAGAGATCTGTGGTAACGTTATGTGTTTTTAAAAGAAAGCCAAACATGGTGAAAGTCAAGTTACTCTAAGTTAACCTAAGTTACCTTAAAAAGCAAATAGTCACCTCCTGGCTGAAGATCAAATAAGAATCATGAGAGGATCCAAGAGTTCTGTTCTTAAGCGGAGGCCCTTAAAAACTCAGAAAACCATACGTTTCTACTAATATGGAATATGAAAAAGAGATTACAGACTGGAGTTGAGAGAGTAAGAAACTCGAGCCAATATTCCTGAGCAATGAAACTGGGGTGGACAGAGAGATAGCAAGGAGAGGCTGAGGATCAGTGAGAGAGGGGAAATCAAGAATAAAAATCGAGACCTTTGGTCTAGCGTTAAAGTAAACCAAGAAAAGGAAGAGGTTTGCAACGAGAGAGAAGGGAAGCTCGAGAGCGGGCAGAGACCGTGGCGCGATACCCCCTCAGGGCAGGGCTGGGTCCAGGAAGAGTTAGAGTTTACCAATCCAGCAAGCTTCCCATTTCAGGCTAAAGCCAGAGAAGAAAACAGCCCTAGGGAGCAGACAATGAGCCACCGCCCCAGAATCCGCGGTTCCAGGCACGCAGGTGGCCGCTTACCCAGCTCTGAGCCGGGCAGGTCGGTTGCTCCCGGACCGCTCCCGCTCGCCAGGCCGCGGAGAAGGAAAGGAAGGAGAGCGACTGCCTGCGCCCGGCGAGCAGGCCGGCCTGTCTCCACACTTACCCCAAGCGAGGAAAAGTCCCCGCCCCAGCGAGGCGCCTCGGTCCCAGCTCCCGGCGGGCTCCGGAACCGCCCTGGCAAATGCGCGGCGCAGGGAAGGGAGGGGAGGGATGGGCAAGCGGGACAGGAAAAGGAACCGCGCAAGAGCGCAACCGGTGCTACCGCTAGGCCAAGCGGCAGCCCAAGCCCAGCGGGGACCAGGGAGAGAAGGGCAAGGAGCCTTCGGCAATGGCGACGGCCCGGGCCAGAGGGGAAGCGGAACAACCGCCGCCGCTGCGCGTGGCCACAACCTTGGGGGAGGGAGACGGCAGGGAGCGGTGAGGGGCGGGGTCAGAACACCACCACCCCGTGTCCCCGCCCCGAAGCCTGGTGCTCCGGGGATCCTACACGAGCACCGCCTCCTAATGGGCGGGCTCGCGTGCAGGCTGCTGGGAGCTGTAGTTCCGTGGGGGACTCAGCGCTCTTCCAATATTGTTTGTATTGAGAGGAACCTTCAGTCCGGCTTCATTTAATTCAGCATTGTATCCAGTCAAGTCTGCGTCAAACAGAGATGCTGGCAGACGATTGCTGTTATATGAATCTGCTCCAGGACATTTATCTCTGAGAATTCATCCATTATGCATTTTGTTTTTTTTTTAACCTAAAAACTCTTACCATATTTTGCTGCTAAATTAAATCCCACCTGCTTGCAAATTAAGGCCATTCCTTCAGTGGTTTATCTATGGAGGAGTTCATCAATATTTCACTCATTCTACAAATATTTGAATGTCTAATTTGTACCAGCTTCCATTAAGCATCAAGGATACAAGGAACAAGATGATCAAAGCCCTTGGCTTTGTGGTGCTTACAAATAGGAAAACACAGTAATCAAAATAATGATATCTAGTATGAGGGGAAAAACTGGGGTAAATCCCTTTGGACAAGGTGGCTGGAGAAGGCTTCTTCAAGGAGGTGACATTCAAGCTGGGAACAAAAAGATGAGAAAGAGACAGCTATGAGAAGCACCCAAGAAAAAGCACTGCAGGTAAAGGGAGAAAGAAAATGGCTTGTCAATTAAGAAGACCTATGTGAATATTCTTGCTAACCTGATTTTGTAATAATCAGGGTAGGCTAAACATTCGCTATATTAGAAAGCATGAATGTGTCCCCAGACCTAGTTTTTCTTTCTAGGTCTGGTTTTTAGAATGCTGGTGATAAACTAAGGATGATTTATTATATGACCATCCTGTATGGGAAAAGACTGTAACTTTGGGTATCTTTGGTCAACCTTAAGAGATATAGCAGGGAGACAGATGTAGTTTGGGTCGTTGGGCATCTGTCTCCCATATGGAGGGACCTGGGTTCAATCCCTGGGACCTCCCGGTAAAAATTAAAAAAAGAAAAATATAGAAGGCGCGTAGGCCACTAGGCCTTGTGCCCAGGTGCGCTGCTGGGCCCCATGAGCCACGCAGCAAGATGACGATGCAACAGGAGAGTGACACAAGAGAGAGCCAAGACGAGACGCACCAAAAAACCAAGAACTAAGGTGGCACAGGCGGTAGGACGCCTCTCCCACATCAGAGGTTCCAAGGATAGAATCCAAGTGAAGACAGGAGGAGAAGGATGAGAAGAGAGGGCAGGAAACGGATACAGAGAGTTGCCCAGTGAATGGACACAGAAACAGCAAAAATGGATGGGGGGATAAAAATGGACAAAAGTAAGTAAATAAATAAATCCTTAAAAAAATGTATAGGGGAGGAAGATACGAACTATAGTTAGTGGTAATACTTTGACGATGCTCTTTCATGATTTGTTAACAAATGTTTCACAATAATTCAGGGTGTTTATGGGGGGGTGATGTGTGGGAGCCCTGTATGATGTTATGCATGTTTGTTTTGTAAGTTCACAATGTTTACTGAACACTTATAGTTTATGTATGTTCATGTATGAATGATATACTTCAATAAATTGTTAAAAAAAAAAAAAAGGTGGCCTGTATACGGGAGCAGATGTGGCTCGAGTGGTTGAGCTCCTGCCTCCCTCATGGGATGTCCTGGGTTCGTTTCCCAGTGCCTCCTGGAAAAAAACAAACAAACAAACAAAAACAACAACAAGCAAAGCAAATGAAAAAACTAACTCAGGGAAGCCAATGTGGCTTCGTGGTTGAGTGCTGGCTTCCCACATATGAGGTCCTGGGTTCAAACCCCACCCCCTCAAAAAAAAGCCTATGTAGAAGGTGTTAGAAGGTACCCAGGGGAATGGTGAATGAAAGAGTCCCCAAGGGTCTGTAGATTTTAAGCAGCTGAGTGATTTTATGTGGTTTACACTTAAGATCACTATACTGCTATGTAAAGAAGTGAGTATAGACATACAAAAAGAGAAGGGAGTGAACTAGGAAGGCAGCCTAGTTCTACTGCTGTCACTAGGGAGACAGCAGTAGAAATGGGAGAGCGGTAGGTAGATTGTTGTAGCAGTTTGGCATTATTTATGAATTCCAAAAATAGATATTGGATTATGTATGTAAACTGCTCTGTTCCCCTGGGCATGATTAAATTATGATTAGAGCTTTGATTGGGCCACGTCAGTAGGATGCTGAGTCCCCACCCCTTGGTGGGTGGGGACTCACAGATAAAAGACATGGCAAAGGACAGAGTTGGAGTTCTGATGCTGAGTCTTGAGCTGGAGCCCCGGGAAGTAAGCACACAGAGCATCTTTGTCGTGAGGAAAGAGAGAAGGCCCTGGGAAAAGAAACAAGCCTAATAGTCTGCAGCTGGCCTTGTGGAGCTAACACAGCAGCTGAGCCCGGAAAGAGGCAAGCCCCAAGCCCCGGGAAGAGAGGAACCCAGGAAGCCTGAACCCTTACAGATGTTGGCAGCCATCTTTGCTCCAAAACGTGGCAATAAACTTTGGTGAGGGAGGTAATTTGTGCTTTATGGCCTGGTAACTGTAAGCTTCTACCCCAAATAAATACCCTTTATAGAAACCAACCAATTTCTGTATCAGCACCCCTTTGGCTGACTAATACAATTGTGCTCATCTCTGGATGTAGAGAAAAAGATGCAATTAACATGAAGGGTAAAAGAAAGAAAGGAATCAAGGAGAATAAGGGAGGCTATTAGACAACCTGAAAAACCTTCCCATTATAAAACACACAGAAATGCTAGATAAAATAGAACATCCTTTCAAAGACATAACTAAACTTATAAGAAAGAAAGGGGAATACCTCTGATAACCTTCCAAACTCCATTCTCAATCCAAAGAGGGAGCAAGAAACCATAGTGGTAAGCAGGGCAATGAAGCCATGGTTGTATTGATCTACCTATCTCAGAAATTTCTAGGGTTTTAATGGTTGGCACAGGAGACAGAAGACAAGGTCTTGGGCCTGTACAAAGAGTGGGAACTGTGAGTCTGAATAGGACTGGGAAACTCAAAGAATAGAATGGGGGGGGGGGGGAAATCCCCTATACCAGCCCAGGGAGACAAGCAGAACATTTGCTTGTTTTAGACAGGACTTGGTATGGAGAGAGAAAGAAAATTTTCTTTTTAGAATTCATAACCACAAACTTTCTCTCACATGTATTTGAAAGTTCAAATTTATAGGGTCTGTACTGTCTAGGAAATCTCAAGTCAAGAAAGTGGCCCCAGGCTGATAGTGCTTCGAGAGCTATAAGAAACAATACAAATCTTCACTGCACAGATGACCCTCAATCCAGGCCTCCAAAGATTACCACAGATAAACAAGATTTCTAAAGTACCCAAAATGTAATTACAATACACTTGAGGAAATAAACCACCATAAATGAGACAACAGACACTGCAAACAGAATAATAAAGTTCATAAAAATTTATCTAATGGAATTTTTGGTTAAAGAATACAAAGTAAGTTCATTTAAATGCATAAAGTAAGAGAAGAGCAAGAAAACATGAGCAAGAAACAAGATACTATTTTTTAAAAATGTCCAAGCAGCTCTGAGGAAGAACCAAATAGAACTTCTAGAAATAAAGAATTATTGAAAACAAATCTAATGGATGGGTTAAACAGATTACAAACAGCTGAAGAGAAAATTAGTGAACTGGAGGATAGATCTAAAGAAATTACTAAGAGCAGCCCAAAGAAAAGGAGAGACAAAATATGAAAGAGAGATTAAGAGACATGGGGATAGACTGTGAAAGTCTACCATATGCCTAATCAGAAATCCAGGAGAGAAAAGAGAGAATATAGAAAAGGCAGTATTTGATGAGATAATAGCTAACAATTTTCCAAAACTGGTTACAGACAAGAATCTTCAGTTGCTGGAAGCAAAGTGAATCCCAAGCAGAGAAGTAAAAGAAATCTACTCAGACACATGAAGAATAAAACTTCAGAATGACAAAGATGAAGTAACCAGAAAGAAAAGACATTCCCTACAAAGAAACAATCATTAAATTCACAACAGACTTCTAAAGAGCAATGGGTGCCAGTTGACAATGAAAAAATATTTTAAAGTACCAAGAGAAAATAACCAAACCTAGAAGGGCACAACTAGCTAAATTATCAATCATATGAGTGAGGATGAAATAAAGGTTATCAACAAACAAAAACAGAGATCTCACCAACAACAGGCACCCACTAAAGATTCCGTCTTTCAGGAGGAAAGTGATCCCAGAAGAGAGGTTGGAGATGCAAGAAATCACAGGCATATAACTAATACCTACCATTCTATCTATCACTGATCCTAAAGAGCATACTTTGCCCATATTATTTCATTTTTTGACAGCCTACCAAAGCCCACATTGAACTACTGGCCAGTAGAATATTTTCTAAGTTTAGGGGTTAATACAGGTATTTGTCACTTTCTCATAATGTCATTATTTTCCTAGCATATCAGTAATTAAATTATCAAAATAAAGATTAGTAGCTGTGGCAGTTTGATATTATTGATGAATTCGAAAACGAAATACTGATTATGTTTGTAAACTAGCCTGTTCCTCTGAGCTCATGATACCCTTTGATTGTATTAAATTCAGAGGTTTCACTTTTACTTAATTAAATTAAGATTAGGGCTTTGATTCAGCCATATCAGTAGGACATTGAGTCCCCATCCCCTTGGTGGGCAGACACAAACAGAAAACAACATGGCAGAGGAGAGAGCTGAGTTTTGATGCTGGAGCCCCAGGGAGAAAGCAGAGCTATTCGCCTGATAGTTTACAGCTGGCCTTGTGGAGAGAGCAGAGCAGCTGAGCCCGGAAAGAGATGAGCCCCAGGAAGAGACACAATCCTTATGCCAGCCTGCAGCTGAGATAAGAAGAAGCTGAGACCATGGAGTCTTAAGAGGAAGAGGAAGGCTGAATCCTAGCAGAGACCGGCAGCCATCTTGCTCCAACACATGGCAAAAGACTTTGGTGAGGGAAGTAACTTACTCTTTATGGCCTAGTGACTGTAAGCTTCTACCCCAAATAAATACCCTTTATAATAGCCAACAGGTTTCTGGTACTTTGCATCAGTACTCCTTTGGTTGACTAAAACAGTAGCAATAAATGAATATCTCTCTGTCTAGAATATATCTTAAACCCATGATAACCTGAATTCATTAGAACTCCAACAGCTGCTTCCATGTGTGCACCATCCTCCATAATGTCTAGCTAAATATAATCTAGATTCCTGATAGAGTGGCTGAGATACTCATGTACACGCACATATATACTTAAAATAATCTGCTGTCCTACACCCTTAGTTGAGGCAATTTGTATCTATGTTCCTTGTATCCATAAGAGCTTAACACAATACTTTAAGAAATATAAACCATAAAAATGGAACAAACACTGGAACATAATGACCAGGAGAACAGTACCCATTCTCTTGGCCTTAGGCAAAAGAAACCATACACAGAATTACAAAACTGTTTCGAAAAATGAAGAAAACTTTGATTCATTCCATTACACTTCTGAATACCAGTTTACATGAGTAAACAGCTGAACCATTTTCCAAGACACAATCTCAAATATTAACTTGGGAACTTTAAATACTGATGAAATCTGGTTCTGATGTGCAAAAGCAAAAAAATTATACACACATACACTCTTAAAAGGTTAAACCATGTTCCCCCACCTCTCTAACCATATTCTAAAATGTTGTCTGTTGATGCTAGTGATTTTAAACTGACATATAATTCCATTTCAGTGCCATATTATTAATCCAATAATGAAAGAAATGCTTGTAAAACATGGAATTCTTTCTTATAAGAAAACATTAAACATGCATGAAACTAGATTGGGTTGAAATTTTAATCATTTTAAAGATTTTTAATATTTCTGCTTTATAGCATTTGGGTTGCCTTTTTCAGTATTTAAGTCTCAAACGGACCTCAAAAAGAATTGTTATGACTAGTAAAGCCATGCATGTCAAGTTATAAAAGATTTATTTCCATAAAAACACAAGAATGTTTTGGGAAATTAAGTATTGATTGCATATAAAAACATATATCAATCCTATTACTCTATATAAAACAATGTTAAAATACCCTAATTTATTGGCTTCTGTTTTGAAACACGCTTTCCCTAAGCTTTTATTTTTTAATTAGCCCATGACACATTATTTTCTAACTTTTTCCCCAAGTAAAACAGTAAATCAAGACCCTTTGTTTAGAAAAAGAAGTCACCTGAAGGTTGCATTTTTTGTAAATGTACAACTTAATAAAATATACTTTTTAAAATGGCAACCTCGGAGGGCGGATGTGGCTCAAATGGTTGGGCGTCCGTCTGCCATATGGAGGGACCTGGGTTCGATCTCCGGGACCTCCCGGTAAAATAAAAAATATATATATATATAGAAGGCGCTTGGGCTGCCAGGCTCTGTGTGCCAGTGAGCCGCCAGGCCCCGGGAGCCATGCAGCAAGATGATGACGTAAAAGGAGAGAGACAAGACGAGATGCTCCGAAAGCTCCGAAAACAAGGAGCCGAGGTGGCGCAGATGGCTAGAACACCTCTCTCCTTCATCGGAGGTCTTCAGGATCAAATCCTGGTGATGACTGGAGGAGGAGGATGAGAAAAGATGAAACAGACACAGAGAATTGCCCAGCGAATGGACACAAAACAGCAAATGGGGAAGGGGGTGTTTAAAATGGATCAAGTAAATAAATAAATCTTTAAAAAAAAAAAAAAATGGCAATCTGAGTTGTTGTCCTGACACACACACTAAATTTTAGTACTCTCACTTTCATCAAACCCTTTGCCAGTTCATATATTCACAAGAAATATTATAAAATGTAAAAGGAGGGAGCAGATGTGGCTCAAGCAGTTGCGCGCCCACTCCCACATGGGAGGTCCTGGGTTCAGTCCCCGGTGCCTCCTAAAGAAAAAACAGACAACGAGCAGAAGAGTGCAAACAGTGAGCTAAAACAATGAGCAAACTGATGAGGAAGCCATCTCAGGGGGTGGGGAAATATAAAAGAAGATTGGAGATGCTTTAAGGAATAGTCAATTTTGACATAATTTCTTAGCTGCCATACTTTAATGATTTTCTTTGAAATTCTGGATAAATGGCCTTAATATTATCATGCAATTAACATTTAAATAAACCTCTGATTCATTCAAATTATTTTACTCTTATTTATAATAGTTTTCTCAAATTTTAGCTTAAATTAATTTCTATTCACAAAATAAGAATAATTTGCCTCTAATACATAAAGAACTCATCTTTCTGTCCCAAATGAAGATAAAGCCATGTCTCATGAAATAAATATTAACAGAATTATGTTTCCTCTATTGCCACTTGATGCTAGAGGATTATCAATAATCTCCCCAACAGAACACTAGATTTTGGAATCAGCTGAGGCTGATCCAAAATTTCCTCTGGAACATTATTTTAGCCATAATTCCATTAAACAAATTTTAAAAACATAAATGAAGACAAAAGACAAAAGTAGTGACATAATTCTAGAAGAATACCTCTAGTCATAATCTTATTTAGGTTTATGGAAAGTATTCAACTGCATAAAACTTATAGGGAAAAATGACCGTATTTGAAAACAGCCACAAGGATCAAGGTAGAACACAGAACTGTAATGAGCAGAGTCACAGAACATACTAAAAAGGTATGTATAGTCAGTCCCACTGGAACTTGTAGAGTCACATTCTTATATACCTATGGAGAGAGAGGAATAAAGAAGTTAAATAGAGACCTGTCCCAGGGTGAGACCACTATTTCTTTGATTTTTAAGTTGATCTTTTGTTTTTCTTTAAATATCTTTCTGCCACTATGTTATATTACATGTAACATTATTGTTTGAATGGCTCTTTTGGATCCAACATTTTATTTAATGTTACAGAATCAGACTCAACTCCTACAATAATTCTTAAATTCTTATTAGTTCTTTTTCTACATTTTACGTAGAGTTAACTATATTCTAAAAAAAGAAAAATGCAAACTATATCTCAACGTCACCTCTGTAATCAATAGAAACATTTACTTCCTCTTACTATGTTTCACAATAGAACACAGAATTCTAAGTTCTAGTTCTAATGGAGAAACAATAAAACAAAAATAAAGCTAAAGCATCCATCCATTTGTCTGCTTTGCTGTTTCTCTCCCCAAATAGTTTTCAAAAGTTTACTAACAAATTACACAACTGAATGTGTCCTTTATTGTTACCACAACATCAAATTAATGGCGATACTAACTAGCAACTCAAAAGTTCTTCTATGTTAAATTTAGTTTCTACTTTCTATTTGGTTTTGACGATCAAGGGGTTCAATTAGAAACCTTGGGAAATGTGATTTTAAAACAGGTTTTCAAAACTATTAAAATTTAGGTAACTTGGCAGTACTTTTATTTTGGGTTTCCTTTTTTTTTTTTAAGGAGGTACTGAGGGCTGAACCCAGAACCTTGTACATGGGAAGCAATGTACCGTACATATATCATACATAACTCAATCACTGAGCTATATCCACTCCCCAGTGAGAGTTGTTTTTGTTATTGTTGTTGTTTGGTTGGTATTTAAGAGGTATCTGGGATTGAACCAGGGACCTTGTACGTGGGAAGCAGGTGCTCAACCACTGAGCTACATCCACACCCCTGTGTTTCTTTTAAAATAAATACCTGGATTATAATTTCACATAAAAAAAATTATTATTAATGCAGTCTGTAACAAAGGGCCATCTGAAAATTATTTTCCATCCAATGGCATTGTAAACAAACAACCCTCAGTATAGATCACCACCTTAGTAATGGCCACCTATATTTCTGGTATATATAAACAATAAATAAAAGACAAAGTAAAAAAAAACAAAAAAACCCAACCCAAAGTGCTTAATTATGACCTCTTATCTCAAGTTCCATGGTTTTAAAGAGAACGGAACTCAAAATGTTTCAATAGTATAATTACTTATTTTGTAGTAATGCACACTACTAACTTTCTATCCTTAAATCGTAAACAAACACGAATCACACTCTTCATTCACATAAAAATCAAATTCAATATTTCAGATATATTTTAGACACCAATAATGCAAGGGCAAATTACTCAAAAACATAAAATATCATCACAGTCCTCTATCTTTCCAATTATAAGTTCAAAGAAAGTTCTCCAATACAAAATAGCAGTAGTATTTTGTAGTAAACCTTTGGCCTAAGTAGTCTTCTGAGCTAGCTAGTAGACAGACTTAAAAGCAACCACAAGATATTAACAATGGTACATACTAACAAATCTGCTTTATGTTTGATTGACATTTATGGTATTTGCTGACTTAAATTTTTAGTTTATTTTACTTTTGTTGCAAACTCAATTGACTCCCTGTAAAAGTTAATCATAAAAATGCTGACATACATTGTGCTGTTCTTTTAGGGACAAAAAGAAACAGAAACATCAATACTATAAACATCAGTTAAAAGGCAGCTCATAAAAGGAAAAGAGGGATGAAAAATAGAGGGAAAGAAAGAAACAAGTTGTACAAAGACTTATCACTCTGAAGGGAGAAAAGAAGTAGACAATATTATGTATGATATATGTACGGTATATGTATGTATTGTGAAAACTGAAGACTCCTAAGATAAAGCCATTATTGCTAATGAGGTATTTAATGTTACCCCAACTTAATAAATGAAAATGAACTGGTGAGGTCAAATTGGGGACGCCATAGAAAAATGTTCTGAAAAGGTTAGATATAGATATGGATTAGCAGTACAACTGTCTAAAAACTTTATCACAGTTAAAATCACACTACCTACAGTTTTATCTGTCTTTTCTCACATGTTCTATATAAAATTTTATTGTTCAAAAATTAACAAAACATTCTAAATAAAAATATATTTTTATTCACAAAGGAAAACCAGATGGACATGTCACTGCTTTTCTTTGCCATTCCATACCTTTAAAATGCATACCAACTATACCTAAGCTCTGGGCCAATGAGGCCTGGGACTAACCCTAGTCCCCAGTCCAAAAATGAAACAATCAGTGACCAAATGAGGAACCACTGCTGCCATTAGTAGCAAAGGAACAGTATTAAAAACAAATAAAAAACAGCTTTCTATGTTATACTTTGTGCTTAATCCCTTAAATGTGGTAGAAACATTACAGAAAGTTTTAAATGAGGCAGCATGATCCAAAAACAACATAAAATATTAGCTTACTGATTTATACTTCATATTGTTCCACTGGCAGATATCTTTATTCTTCAAAGCACAAGGAGCTGCCACTTCTGACTGAGCCCAGCATTTCAAAACTGGGAACTCTGGGGAAAAAAGTGGTAGAACAAGATATCAGAAAACCTATATTTGGATTAGAGGCTAGACTTGTGTTGAACCTCAAAAGAATTCTTTCATGTTAAGATATAAGTATTGAAACATTTTAACACACTATGGTTTGGATACACTTCTTAACATGCTATTTTATTTTAGCAGCCTGTTCTACATGGGTATCTTAGAAATTATAAAATTATGAAGGCTGCACAAAAGTTGGACATGACTTCTTAACAAATCCCACTACACTAGAACCAGGAGCCACTTTTTTCTTTTCTTTTGTGTGTGTGTGTGTTTTTTTAATAGGAGCCACTTTTTTTTTTTTTTTTAGGAGCCACTTTTAAAAAGATTTAATACAAACTTTTTTTTTGAAGTATAACATACATTCAGAAAATGAACAAATCCTAAGTGTATAGCTCGATAAATTTCCACATAGTGAACATACCCATATAAAAACACTAAGATCAAGAAACAGAACAATATCAAAACCCGAATGCTCTCTCATATAAGGGGACACTTTTTCAAACTTTAGAGTAAGAAAAAGGTACCATTAATAGAGACAGAAAACTACACTGGATGAATGAAACTAATATCACTGAACCTGATTTTATTATTTTTTTATCATGAAATATATGAAGATAGCAAATGTATGATCAAAAACTTCCTATCTGCCAGACCTTAGTAACAATGCTTTACTTTTGTAAACTTCCAAAATCAGCCAAAATTTGGAGAGACAAATAACCAAAATCTGAAAGGGGCTTCAATTAAAGAAAAAGACTTGATTCTAACAAGCCTGGAGATGGCAAAAGCATAGTTTTTCATTTACCCATATAAAAATAGAGAACAATTACACAGCAAAACCAAAAACTCACAGACAACACCTGTAACAAAACTAGATAAAAAAGTATTCCTTCAAACTCCAAAATACATATAAGTGGAGACAAACCACCCAAAGTCACAAGAACTGAAATACCAGCATCTGTGCAGAAAGAAACAGAAAGAGGCAAAGATTCAACCAAAGGACCTGAGAACAAGAGAACCCAAAATAGTCAAGAAGTATTAATAGAAAGCACAGTTGGGTCAAATTGAGTAGAGCAGCTTAAACTTGCAGGGAGAGTACATGGGGTCTTATAATGGTCTAAAGGGGCTGGACCCTATGCACTCTCAAAACCAAGCCATCAAGGCTCCCTTTCAGGACAGAACCTCACGCTGAAGAGAAAGTGCCAAGAGTGAAATTAAAATTGAAGAGAGCAGGGATAACAGAAACAAAAAGAAGAGTCATATAAGAGTGAGGGATGGGGACAGAATCAGGAAATCTCAGAAAGCAGCTGCCATATTTTGAAACAATAGAAGAGGGAGCTCTATGAAGTTAGAAAAGCTATCTGAATAAAGATTCCTTCAAAATATTCAGGAAAACTAACCTCACATAAAAATGAGCAACAACAACAACAAAATACTGACATCAAATCTTATACGAGGGAATAAAAAAGGAGAGAGAGAAAGTTAAGGAAAAAAAAAAAAAAAAAAAAAAAAAAAAAAAAAAGACTAAGGAGCAGAATAACATCTCTTCAGATAACAAAATGCACACCAAAAAAGACATGTCCATGAAACTAATAAAAGTTGTAATTATTATTTCAAAACAGGCTAAAAGACATTAAGAAAATGATATAAAATATGAAAGACCATCTAAACAAAAAGCATGTGACATAAGGGAAAGAAAATTAGATCATCATCAGTCTTTTGAAAACCCATACTTTAAGTCAGAGCTCAACAAACTTTTTCTGTAATAGGCCAGATGGTAAATATTTTAACTTTTGTTGCAGTATGGTCTCTGACACTGTAGCTAAAATACATAAAATACATAATCAAACAGGTGTAGCAATGTTCCCATAAAACTTTATTTACCAAAATAGCCAGAGCACCTGATTTAGCCCTTGGGCAGTTTGCCAAACCCCGCTTTAGGCCAGATGAAAATGGAGCAATGTGGTTCATTCAAAAAAAGAAAATGTGAGCCAAGGAGATAGAAAACAGTTATTATATGCTCCGACAATACAGATATGGTATAACCATTAAAAAAAGAAAAGGAGAAAGAAGAGTGATAAAACATGAAAAAAATATTTAACTATTTTAATAATCATTTGTAATGGTAGTATATTATGAATATGTGTATGTGTGCATATCTGTCTCCAGAAAAGGCCTAGAAAAAAATGACTAACCCATTAGCAATTAGCATTCTCACCATCCAAATTGTATTTCACTTTAAGAAACCAGAGCTTCATGGAGAATGGCTGATTCCAGGTCTCAGGCAAGAAATGTATAAAATGAACCTAGAACAAGATGTCTTGTCAAACCACATAGTAAGTAAGCTATCAAAAATCTACCAGGGTCATGTTAAAAGGACTTAGGAGCCAACTTGAAGAGCCTTCCACTGTTCATAGATAGGACTATTTGAATTTCAATAATGATAAGAAATGCAACTGTCTGAAACTCAAACACATTTAAACTCATTAATTAGTAATGATATTTTTTAAAAATTAGTCACCTTCTGAGGATGATGGAAATCCAATTCATTATTTTAAAAATAAAGCAATAAAAGGAAAGAATCATGCACTTATGCAGACTTTCCCATATGAATAGTAGTACCAAGTAGTAGATAAGGGAGACATCATAAATAAAAAATGAAAAGCTAGAATTCATGAAAAAAATGAAAAGCTAGAATGCACCACTATTTTGCAACCCACAGTGAATGAATAGATCTAGGCAATAAGGATCAATGGCTGCTGACATCACAAAAAGACACACAACCAGACATAATATGCCTCCTGATAAAAGAACACAGCATTACCTATGGGCTTTCCAAAGGAATTGAACCTGAATCTGATCACATCTCTGGAGACAGCTGCCAATTTCCAGGAAATAAAGATGTCAGAGGAACATGTGGAATTGCACTTGAGTGCAATCAACAAAACCCCATGTATGAGGAACTCTATAGGACAAACTGGGCTATGTTCTTCAACAGATAAATTTTAAAGGAAAGAAAAGGAGAGAAGAACCTGTAAACTAAGAGACTTAATGGAAGTAATTTTTTAAATGGGCAAGACTATAATGTGTAAGAATGCCCACTTGGATGATAAAATTCTAAAGAAACATAAAGAAGTGATTAAAAGTCAGGTTGGTGAGTTACTTTTGGAAGGAGGGTAGAGGCTGTGATAGTTATGGGCACATGGTGTTGCTGCCAGTGTGACTGGCAAAATTCTATTTCTCAACATGGTGGTAGTTACGTGGGTATTTGCTTTACAATAATTTACTCAACTATATATTTAGTTGTGAAGTTTTTCTATAACTGTTTTATTATACAACCAAAAAGATTTTTTAAAAAAAGAAAGAGGGAAGTGGCTGTGGCTCAATTGGTTGGGCTCTCATTTACCATATGGGAGGCCCCAGGTTCGATTCCGAAAGAAAGAAAAAAGCATGCTTTTGCCATCCCTGTCCTTGACTGCTGATTTGCCAGCTTACCTTTATTTTTATTTTCAACCTTCAGAAAATACTTGCAACCCTTACCTTGGTCACAGTACATCAATAAGTCTGGATTATTGACCACGATAAATGTTTCTCCATCTTTACTATATGGCCGATGATAGCGGTAGTGAACAGGCAAAAAAGCTTGGAAACAATCAATGCACTGTGAATCCTGTCTGGCATAAATAAGAACTTCAGATTCCTTAGACAAATAGTTAGGAGCTTCTATATTAAAGTTTTCTGAAACCATCATTGCCTGTCAAAAAGAAAACAAATATAAATTCAGAAGAAGAAATGAAGAGGACTGAAAAACAACAAAACCAGAAGGATGCTCAATAGATGAACAGAAGTATCATATTTCCCCCCTTATAAACAGTTTTCATTCTCCTTCCATCCTCCAGTTTCAAGTAGAAAACAGAGGATGTGATTTGTGCTTAATAAAAATTTGTTTACTAGGGAAGTGGGTGTGGCTCAACCAGTTGGGTGCCAGCCTACCACATGGGAGGTCCCGGATTCGGGTCCCAGTGCCTCCTAAAGAAGATGAGCAGACGCTGTACCTGCCGCTACGAGCTAGATACCACACCCACTGCAACGAGCAGACACCTAAACATACAGATGCTACAAGCCAGCAGACACCGCAGCCCACGGGGAACAGATATGGCTTAGGCCAATTGGCACTCGCCTCCCATGTGGGAGGTCCCAGGTTTGGATCCTGGTTCCTCCTGGAGAAGGCGAATAAACAATGAGCAGACAGATGGGAGAACCATCTTGGGGAGGGGGGGATAAAAAAAAAAGTAAATCAATAAATCTTTTTAAAAAATTTTGTTTACTAAAAGAAAACTGGGGCGGAGCTGATGTGGCTCAGTGGTTGAGTGCTGGCTTCCCACATACGAGGTCCCAGGTTCAATCCCTGGCCCCCGGTACCTCAAAAAATAAAAATAAAAATAAAAATAAATAAATAAATAAAACTGGGGAATTTATACTTGGGGGTGCCAAAATTTACCCATTATAAAAATTATTTCTGTGCAATTTCTTTATTAACCCCTGTTAAGGTGACAAAACAGGTACTAAGAAAAGAGAAATTTAGTGAAAAATATAGCATTACTCAATAAGTATGAAAACTACTATGACAGAAAGATGCTAAACATGTTTTGGGTTAAAATGACTGGAATCATTCCGGTAATTTTCTGGTCTTCAGTGACGCAAGTAAGATGGTAGTGAGAGTAAGACAGAACACTGAGGTCAGGAAGTTGAAGCAAAGTCTATAAGGTCAGTACTCTCTATATTAGGTATAAAAAGTTAACAGAAAAAACGGCAAATGACTCTTTAAAAATAATATGGTAAATTACATTTTAAAATAAGTATTCTATGCCAAAAGTGAAAATGCACATGGCAGAAATTAGTCCTAAGTTGTAATGTGTATATATATTTATGTATACATGTGAATGTGTGTATATACGTGTGTGTGTATATATATATATATATATATATGGATGTATACATACACACAACTTCACTTCCAATTCTATATGCAAAGCCCTGCCATACCTCAGAGAAACAACAAGCATTAATTCCTTCCCATCACAGCAACCATTCTAATTCTCCTATTTGACAGTGAAGTGCTACATTTTTTTCACTTTTTTTCCTTCCCTGTTTATCACAGCAATAAAAGAACTCATTGGCAAAGGCCAAGAAATTATATACTCTTAAGAGTCAGTAGGGACCTCAGACATGATGAAGTTAAACCACAGTTCCAATGAGGGTATTGTTTAAGAATACAGCCACTGCTTGAACACTTTCAAAGACTGGAAGGGAGCTCATTACTCTAAGTTGTCTCATTCTATCTACTGTTAAAAGACTATTCCCTTTTTACGAGAGGACCCTTGATGCCCTGGCCTATAACATTCACCTGCTTACAATGTCTACAAATAATTTGTTCCTTAGTCCACTAAGAGTCCTTCAAATATCAGAAGACAACCATGCTGCCTCCACTAAGTTTTCTGCTCTCCAGGTAAACAGTCACAGTCCTATTGATTTCTCATGACATGGTTTCCAAACCACTTGACACATTCACTGCCTTCTGAAATACAACCAGACAGCATAGAGTATAGTAGCAACATTACTCAAAAATTGCATTAGCCTTTCAGCAATCTTAGTTTGCTGTTATTTTTCACTTGGATGCTTTGCAGAAAACTTTAACTCCCATCTTATTTTTCAAGTAGTTGACTTTTTATTAATTAATTGCAGGACTTTGGAGTTATCGCTAGTAAATTTTATCTTTCTGATTATAGTCTATTCCTTCTAGGCTGTTGAGATTTTATTGAAATTCCAATTCTGTCAACCAACAGCTCTGTGTTTTTTATGAACTTGATAACCATGTCTTCTGTATTTTTATCTAAGGATAAAAATGTTGGCCAGGAGGATCAAGAACAAAGTTCTAAAGAATACTATTAGGGAACTCCTGCTAGAAATGTATTAATGGACTCTACTTCGGTACAACTAGATATACATCAAAATAATGCCTAGCCCACATTTTTTTACCTTGTCAACAAGGATATAGATATGACCTGGTAATGATACCTTTCTTTGAGCATTTACTATGTGCCAGGTATTTCACTAAGTGCTTTTTATACATTGTGTCCTTGAATTTTCACAACAACCTGATCAGGAGGATCAGGTAGAAATTATTTGTCCTATTATACAAATGAGCAAACAAAGTATCGGAGTGGTTAAACAACAGAGCTAGTAAGAGTAGCCAAGATACAAAACCAGGCCAAATTGACTCCACTATTCAATTGAGTTAAACAATATAAAATAAACAATATATATGGCCAGTTAAAAATTGAACATAGTAAGTTAAATTGACAAAGCATATTTCTGGTTGAAGAATTTATGATGGTACTCTGATCTTCAATTTCTCTAATTATTCATAGTTGATTTCATTTTGTGTGTAAATTTCTTTTGTACTTTTCCAGTATACATTGACTGAGACTTCATTTCATTTAGTCCATCTCATCAAAACCACAATGCATTTACACTGCCCTCTCCTTAGTGTTTTAGTAATAATTTTTTTTTTTAGGTTTACAGAAAACTTACACATAATACAGAGTTCCCATATTCCCACCCTACCCCCATACATACTTTCCCACAGTGTGGTACATTTGTTTAAACTGATGAGCCAATATTGACACATTATTAACTAATGTCCATATATTACATTAGAGCTCACTGTGTATATAACGTAGTTTTGACGAATGCATAATGTCATTCACCCACCATTATACAATATCATATAGAATAGTTTTCATGCCCTAAAAATGCCCTGTTCTCCACATATTCATCCCCACCATTCCCCAATCCCTGGCAACCACTGATCTTTTTACTCTCTCTATAGTTTTGCCGTTTCCAGAATATCATAAAGCTGGAATTGTATAGTGTGTAGCCTTCTCAGACTGGCCTCTTTCCCTTTGCACTATGCACTGAAGGTTCATCCATGTCTTGACAGCACATTTCTTTTTATTGTTAAATAATATTCCATCGTATGGGTGTAACACTTTGTTTATCCACTGCCTACTGAAAGACAACTTGGCTGCTTCCAAGTTTTGCAATTATGCATAAAGCTGCTATAAACATTTGTGTGCAAATTTCTTATGTGCACATCAGTTTTCCACTCATTTCAGTAAATACCTAGGAGTGCAACTGCTAGATCATATAGCAAGCTTCTGTTTAACTTTGTAAGAAACTGCCAAACTGTCTTCCAAAGTGGTGATACCACTTTGCATTCCCACCAGCAATAAATGAGTTCTTGTTTCTCCACATCCTCATCAGCATTTGGTATTGTTTCAGGGCTTTGGGTTTTAGTCATTCTAAAAGTTGTGTAGTGGTATCTCTGTTTTATTTATTTATTTTTTTAAAGATTTATTTATTTTATTTATTTATCCCCCCCTTGCTGCTTGTGCTGCTGTGTCCATTCGCTGCGTGTCTTCTCTGTGTCTGCTTATCTCCCCCTTGCTGTGAGGTCTTGCCGCATCAGCACCGCGCGAGCC